>ML776963.1:1436009-1467777 GCA_009831015.1 Picea engelmannii
TGTAATTATACCTCCTAGTCTCCTATATATACCAAGGAGACATTTTCATTTTGAATCATCTTGTACTTGAACATTTAAGTGGGGTAAAAGGAGGTTTCCCCCTCGAAGAGGCTTATTATATGAAATTATCTCTTTTTTAAGGCATTGAGCACTTTTCCTGAGGTTTTTCTATGCTATATTGATGTTTGGTTCTTAACACATCCCTTCTGTTGGGTTTTCCTACCCTTTGATAGACATCACATCTCTGACAGTACTCTTTTGAGTCTCTGTGAATCGTTGGCCACCATAGTCCCACGAGTAATACCTTATGCATGGTAGATTTCCCTATATAATTTCCTCCTATTATTCCCTTGTGGGATTCTGCTAAAATTCTTGGTTGTTTGTGCTCTAACACGTACCTTCACAAGATGCTATATGCACCCATCTTATATAAATGTCCTGCAATCAGTTGATAGTTAGCAGTGCGGACTACCAGGTTCTTCTTATGCACGGTGGTATATTATGGTGGTGTAGTACCTGTACGCAAGTACTGAATTATCTCTATGAAGTAATCGTCAACAATTTGTACTGAGAATAACTATGCATCCAGAAAGTTGTCTTCTAAATTCGTAGGTTTTTCTCCATTTGTGACCCTTCACAGGTGGTTAGGTCCTGCGTTCAATTTTCCTAGTTTAGCTATTAATTCAAAGTCAAATTCTTGAAATAATAGTAACCATCGATAGATTCTCCCCCCCCAACACTGGCTTGTTGACTAGGTATTTCAGGGCTGAGTGATCTGTGAACATCTTGAAGTGTTTTCCCAATAAGTAATGTATGAACTTCTGTAGTGCATAGACCATGGCTAGGCCTTCTCTTTCTGTCATTTTGTAGTTATATTCTGAGTCTAATAACTTTATACTTGAAAAATATATCAGGTGATCCAAGTCTCCCACTCCTGGCTGCGCTAAGATAGATCCAAGTGTTATCGTCTATGCATCTATATGCACATGGAATGTCTTTTCCCAGTCTGAAAATACTAATATCGGTGCGGTAACCATCTTTTCCTTCAGGGTATCCAGACCATGTTGACACTCGTTATTCCATTGATACTTTGTATCCTTTCTTAACATATTTTCCATTGGTTCTATGATCTACTCATATCCTTTGATGAATTTACTGTAGTATCATGTGTGTCCTAACGTTGCTCTTAGATGACAAACTGTTTTTGGTGTTGACAAGTTAACAATGACTGCGATCTTTTCCGGATCGACCAATAAACCTTGTTTGCATACTATATGGCCCAATAGTATCCCAAACGGTGTTCCAAATATGCATTTCTTTATATTCAGTGATATCTGGCACTGTTTTCATCTCTCTAACATCAACCGTAGAACTTCCACATGGTTTTTCAACAGACTATAAACTGTCCAATAATCTAGGTATACTTCAAGAAACTGATGGATGAATTCCTTAAATGTTGCGATGACCACTCTGGAGGGTATTGCGGGTGCATTCTTGAGTCCAAACAACATGACTATGTATTGATAAGATCTTCATTCTGTTGCAAACGTAGTCTTGTGTCTGTCCTCCTGTGTTATCTTAATCTGATAGTAGCCTGAGAATCCATCAATGAATGAGTACGCTTCATGTCCTCCCACATTCTCTAACACTTCATCCATGAACGATGTAGGGAATGGGTTGTGTAGGCATGCATCATTCAATTTCCTCAAGTTTATGCATATCTTGATCCCTCTTCCTTGTTTCTTGTCCTGTACTACCATTAGTCTTATCCATTCTGAATCCTCAACTGGTTCGATGATGTCAGCTTCGAGCATCCTATCGATCTCGTCTTCAACTTTCTATTTATATATGGGGTTTAGTCTGTAGGTTCATTGTCTAATAGGTATTATGTCAGATCTGAGTGGTATCTTCATTTCTCCTAGTTCTTCGGCTATGCCTTTCATCTCTGTAAATGTTGTGGGAAAGAGGCCACTTTATTCACGCAACAACTTGGCGATGCTTTCTACTATTTCCTCATCTTAGTAATCTCCAATGCTGGCCATTTTGGGTTGCTTAGTTGTCCCAATGTTAACTTTCTTTACCTTGATTGGCACGGAAATGACTTTTGATTCTATGGGTGGTCCTTCCACATATATTTCACCTTCTACTTCATCGATCTAAATATCATGCAGATCATCTTCATCTGGTGCTTCCTCCTGTACATGGTAACATGACAACAATTTCTTGATTGTATGTTTATTCCATTGTTGTTCTTCTGTGATAAGTTCTATTTCTGGTTCTCTAATTAATATGACTCCTCTGATCCATTTCAGGGCTGCATCTATGTTGGGGTTCTCGTGCTCAAATGAGAAAGTGATCGTGAATTTTTTTTTCAATGTCCTACATGTTATAGTTCCTTTGCATAATTCCTAGTCTGTATACCAATTCGCTGGTATGCCCTCTAAAGTATAAATGAAGTGATGATGCCATTCCTCTAGTGGTGTCATTTTCCACAACATTTTTCACTTCTCCAAGTGTTCCGCTGGTGTCCCTTGTCCTTCATATTTCTATTTTTGTTGTTTTCTTGTTCTGCGTCGAACCTTATGTGCAGTAATCGCTTACATTGATACCAGTCTGTGATTGTCTCTTTGTGTGTGTCCCACCATCTTACGGTTGTGGACTTTAGTTCTAAGTCAAGTGCTAATAGTATCCGATTCTCTAATACTTCATCTTCGTATTGTGTTAGGAATGTTTCCAAATCATTTAGTTCATGGAAAATGGGTGGTTCTCTGATTTCGGTGCCTACCCATCTTACTGCATGGTCTATTCTTGCACATATTTTCGTGGATACTTTGTGTAGCCTTTGTTGCCAATTTTATAACCTGGTGTTTTAGTCTGTTTCACAAGAAGTAATGCTCCGCCAATTGAGTACCCCTTCTGTAGTTGGGTTTACATAATCCTCATTGCACACAGTTGTTCTGTACAACTGGTTGATCTCCTCCAAGTCCAGGAAATTGGGTCCTACAAACCTCTCCCCTTCTGATGGATCTAATGGTGCTATGACCCTGTATTCTCCTATCTCAAATTTCATTTTCCTGGTTTTCAAATTGATTATGGCCTGGTTGTCAAATGCCCAATCCAGACCAAGAAATGTTGGGTAAGGTTTTGTGCCATCGACTATTTCAATGAATTCAAAGTCTTCTTTAGTGCGCACCCCATAAAGATCTACTATCACTCCTTTCAGTCTACCTATTGGTAGGACTCTGTGTTGGTTTTCTAGTTTCAATTGGACGTTTGAGTATCCCAATGTTGGCTCTCCCATGCATTTCCATGTCGTCTTTGGTAGCACATTCACTTTGGATCCTAGGTCTAGTATAATATCTTCCATATTGAAATCCCCAATGTTTGCATTCAATCTAAATTCCCTACTTGTTCTTCTTCTTGTGTGTAGGTGATTGATGGTTTTTGGTTCTAGATTTTCTTTCGTCTCACTGCTACATTTCTCTAGTATGTTTTGCAATATTTTCACAGATGAAGGATCACTTAATACTTTTACGCATGATTGAAAAAAGCCTTTGATTGTATTTACTTGTCCTTTGGGCTGCATTCTATTGGTATGGTCCAGTGATGGTGGCATATCATATTCTGGGGCTTCCTTGCTTTGCTGTGCAGTGGAAGTCGACGTTGTGTTCTCCTTCTAAAATTCTTGTCTGGCCTCTTTAAAGATCTCCTTCTCCTTTTGTGCGTTGAACTGCTTCCTTGGTTCAATGTTCTTCTTTACCCATTGGTTATGCGCTGGTTCCTGTCGAACTTTGTCATTTCCTATTTTCTTTCCTTCGCAAGTGACTATATTGATGTTCTATTTGTCATCCCTTGCTTCGGCTAAAATCCACTGAATGTTTCGATTGTTATGGTTCCTCTTTTATTGAATCTTTACTAGTAGTGTCATAAATTCCTCTGTATCATGGTCTGATGCGTGACAATACATACAAGTTGCTGGTGGAAGTGGACACTCCCATGCATAATGTCTCGGTTGCTTACAATTGTGACATGTGACTGGTCCTCTACCTTGTCCGGAACCTCCTCTGGATCGTCCTCCTCCTCTGTAACTTGCTCAATCACCTCCTGGTGCATTATACTATGGTGCTTGATTATACTATGCGGTATTGTACTGGGGTTGGGTCAGGTTGTACTGTGGCTGCACGTTATTGTATGGTTGTTGTGAAATATTATACTACTGTTGCACAGTGTTGTATGGAGCTAGGGCTTGATTGAACTATGGCGTTTCTTACCTAGTCATCATTTCGGCATGTACCCTATATGCATATGATGTTCTTTCCCACATCAGCTCTATAGTTCTGCAATCTTTGTCATCGTGGCTCACTGACTTACAAAAGGTGCAATACGAACTCTTTGGAACTGTCTAGTATTTATGCATCATCGTGTAGTGATAAGGGTCATGACCCAGTTTCTTTCATATTTCTCACCATAGTCCTCCCTGTGGTAGCAGATTTGGCATACATGTTTCCATATACTGCATGAATGTTGGGCATTCATTCTTGTGGTGTCCTTTCGTCCTGCATGTGGTACACCAAACAACTTCTTGTTTGTCGTTGTTCTTATTTTGGTTCAGCTGAAATGTTATATTATTTAGATCCTCTTTCAATTCTTTGATAGCTGGGTCCGTCTGCTAGTATTGGTTCTCTTCCAGTCGCAAGGATGCCTACAGAGCCTCTGCTTGCGTCTGAAACTTCTGTTGTCGTAAAGGATATTTTAAGTGTGGGAGTAGTGAGTTGACAAACAGGTGTCGATACTGCATATTGGTCATAAGGTATTTTAGCTTTCCCTTTAGTCACTTGAATCTCTAATCAATCTCCCATACAGATTCTCCTAGTTTCTCTCTTATTTCGATCATCTCGTTCATGTACTGGTCCTCTGAGCTCGGCTTCTGAAACTCATTAATCCGTAACTTCTTAATGTCGGCCAGTGTCCTTGTCATCCCAGGGGCACTATTTGTGTCTAGACTCATGTACCAGTTTAGTGCGTGGTCTCTTAGCGTAATCGCTAGCTGCATGAGTTTGGTATATTCATCAGTGATCTTCTTTGCTTCCCAGATCTTTGCACAAATCAACAAATGATTCTCAGGGTATTCTGCTGCTTCTCCTCGAAATTCTAGTAATCTGATAGGGGGATCATATCCTGCCATTCTGAATACTGAACTACTACCTCCTCGCGGTGTAGATACTATGTTGGCATGCTTACAGGAAGAGTGTGCTTGTCATTGATGGAAAGAATAGTAGAGAAAGATCAAGAAGCTTAGGAGGAGAAGAGAACAGTATGCAGAGACAAGAAAGATCAGAAGAGATAACAGTCTCCAAAAGCGCAGTTGAGGTCCAAGTCATCAGGACTCACAGAAGGATCAAAGTTCGAGGCCTTTGACACTTAGAAATTCTTCCAAGTTGGGAGGATGTGCAAGCTCAGGAAGAGGAATGACAGTGGTCGTTGGATCACCAATCCCGAATACCCAATGGACATTAGATCAGAGTCCAGACAGGAGGAGTGCACAGGGGAGGAGATTAGACCTCAGTCATTGGATCTGAGTGTTGAGGATCAAAAACTGTCGGATCTAGTATAAACTATGAAGAGGATAAGGCCGCGATCCATCGTCCAACTTACGATATGTGAAATCGTGATAAGATCTGAACCATTGGATCCAGAGGACACGTGGTGAGAGATAATCATTTCACTGAATCACAAACTGGAGAAGTCAAAGGTGAGTTTTGTGGGAACTTGTGATATGTGAGGTCGCAAAATGATCCTGGCCGTTGGAGCCAGAGGACATGTGGCGATCGATTGGAATTTCAATGACTCGCAAATCAGGGAAGTTAAAGATAGAGTATTTCAGATATCGGGAGTTGGAAGAGTCAGGGTTGGCTCACGTTCAAACACTCGACACGTGAGGTCATGACATGATCTAGGTCATCGGATCACAGATGATCGTAGGCCATTGATCTGGAGCAAGTATCAAATATTAGGAGTTCGAGAATCAAAAGAAGGGAGGTGATCTAACCTCCAACATCGCGAGTTGCAAAGTCACAAAGTGCTCGAATGCTTGGCCCGTGGTCATATCCATGGTCACATCGGCGAAGGAGCTAGCATGTTGCTAAGTTCCACCTTGGAGTTTCATGAGTTGGAATTTTCAAAGCAACACACAATAGGAAATCATGAAACATGCAATCGCTATTTGATTATAGTTGTTGATCAAAGGGAAATATCTGGACCATTGATCTGATATGGAGTATTTCAGATTTCACAAGTTGGTAGATTCAAGGAAACTTATAGCAGGAGTTCGTGATATGCAAAATCATGACACACCCCTCTTGCTTAGCCCCTGTTCACAGCTGGTGGTCTCATTGATGAAGTTTAAGGGATGAGCTAACACGTCGCTAGGCTTTACAACAGAGATCGCCGAAATCGGGAAGCGCCTTTTGAATAAGTGCTTGGTAACCACTGGTGGTCACACAAAGGAAGAATCTTAGGAGCCAAAGAAGACATAATGGACTGGTTGAAACTGCCAAAACGCAGTGATGAAATCAGCCAGAAAACTCAAGGAGCTGGAGGGTGATTGCCAGAGGAGCCGAAGAGCCTCGAGGTAACTGACAGTGGAATAAAGATTGATTAGAGAGACAATTGACAGATGGAAAAGTGTCGAAGTTTGTAACTACAATAGAGAGGATAAAGATTGACTGTGATAGAGAAGATGAAGAGTTGCACTACTAGAGAAGGCAGAGAATCTCAGCATAACGACTAGTGATGGTATAGTGCATGGAGCATGCAGTTGGTGCACAAAGAATATAAAAAAATAGAACATAGAAGATATTGTTGTTGCCGTTGAGAGTGAGTCATGCGAGAAGAGAGACATTGATGCAGGAGAGTAGAGAAGAGTAGCAGAATAGTTATGAGACTGCTAAGCCAAAGATAAATGTTATATCACTGTAATAAATTCAAGAAATAAAAGATTTATATTTCAAGGTGGTAGGGAGGTGCTAGGGAGGATTGGTGTCCTCAGAGTTTCAAGTGGGTGCTTGAACACAGGGAGTTGTAGCCTCCATCTCGTTGCAGCCAGAAAAACCAAGGTGGCAGGGTGGTGCAAGGGAGAACTATTGTTCTCTGTTATACGGGTCGGTGCCTGTGTGACTAGAATTTGGTGCTTCCATCCAGTTGGTGTTGGAACACTTAGGGAGTTGGTGCTTCCTTCTAGTGGTTTCTAGAGAAACCAGGGAGTTGGTGCTTCCTTCTAGTGGGTGCTAGAGAAACCAGAGAGTTGGTTCTATCAGCAAGTTGCAGCCTGCAAAACAGAGGTGGTAGCCACAAAATGAGTTGGTTCTCATAAGAATGATAATGTAAAGAATATAAAGATTACTTATAATATCAAGAAGAAGAGTTTTTCCCTTTATGGGTTTCCTCAGGAAATATCTGTCTCTGTGTGTTTCATGTGTGTGATTGATGGTGAATACTCTATTGTTTACTTCACTAAATTATTGTGACAATCATTGATTGCTTTGTAATCGGATTTAAAATGGTCATAATTGTTTAAGCACGGTAACAACTGATTCACCCCCCCCCCTCAGTTGTCCAACAATTGGTATCAGAGCTAGCCCCTTTTATCGAAGGGTAGATCCTAGAGCTTAAACATGACTAGCCATGAAAGAACTTCAACCAACAAGGCCCCTCTGTTCAATGGAACAAACTTTACCTTCTGGAAAGTTAGGATGAGAACCTACATAATAGCTTTAGGTGCAAATGTCTAGGATGTGGTAGAGACTGGTTATGTAAAGGTAGTTATACTAGCTAATAAGGATGACAAGCTAGAATTCAGCTTCAATGCTAAGGATATGAATGTTATTCCGAGTGGGCTTCCAGAAGCAAAATTTGTAAAAGTTATGCACTTAGAAACTGCTAAAGAAATGTGGGATAAACTCATCAACAATTATGAAGGTAACGAGAAGGTAAAGGATGCCAAGATTCAAACCTACAGATTACAGTTTGAACAACTAAAGATGAAAGAGGATGAAATTGTAGGAAAGTACTTTCTGAGAGTTGAAGAACTAGTAAATGCAATGAAAGCACTTGGTGAAAAAATTGAGGAACCCTCTTTAGTTCAGAAAATTTTGAGATCTTTGCCAAATAGTTTCAACCCAAAGGTCTCTGCTATAGAATAACTTAATGATCTAAAAGCTTTGTATTTTGATCAACTTCTAGGAATGTTGACTGCATATGAAATGAGGATAGTTAAAGATAAACCCACCTCTAGAGAAGCATCATTTAAAGCAGATAAGAATGGGGATTCTGAGCCTGATGATATTGAAGAAAAAATTGTGAGAAGACTAAAGAAAGGATCAGGAAAGTACCAAGGCAAGTTTCCCTTCAAATTTTTTAACTATGGAAGGATAGGTCACTTTGCATCTAAGTGTCCACACAAGAAGAAGGACCAGAACTCTGAAGGTGAAGAGACGTATAAATCCAAGAGATTTGATAAAAAGAAAAGTTTATGTGTAAACAATGATGACTCTTCAGGAGACACAGATAGTGATTCTGATGGTGAAGATAAGGTTAATGAATTTATGCTTATGGAAAAAAAGGATTATGATAATGAAAGCACAAGAAGTGATGTTGATGATGAAGAAGTTGTGGTTAACTTGGAAGGAGAACTGATCAATGCTCTAAAAGAAATTGACAGACTCAGATTTAAGAAGAGAAAGAAAAAACAATTGCTGACACAATTCGAGAAAGACAGTAAAAACCATGATGAAGACTTTGCCCTGCTAAAAGTAGAATTAGAAGAGGCAAAGAAAATAGAGGACATTCTGAAAAAATAGTTATCAGAGAAGAAAGAAATATGTGAATCCTTGGAAGAAGAGGTAGTAAAACCAGAAAAGAGATGGAGAAGTTTAAAGCATTGTATCTCCAAAATCTTCCAAGCATTAAAGCCTCAGAAGGATTAGCCACCATTCTGAATTAGCAAAGGAATCCAAATTTGAAAATTGCTTTGGGTTATGAAGAAGGATCAAATAGTGGTCATCCAAGCAAAAAAGAACCCATCAAGTTTGTCAAATCTACATTCATTGACAACAACAAATATGGAGAAACAAAGGAATATAATCAACCGCCAAGGAAGAGTGAAAGGAAAAGTACCAAAACTGAATTTGTAGAACAAAGAGATAATACACCCTCTGCTCAAAGAAATCGTCAACATGGAATAAATCGACCTGCTCAAAGAAGACATCCATTTTCCAGGTACAAAGGATTTTTCTATGGATATTGTTTTTTTTGTTCTAACTTTGGTCACAAAGTTGTAAACTACTCTCTAAGATTTAGATATGAGAAATCAAAACACTCGAGGAATAGATATCTACTGCAAAAAAGAATGAGACAACCAAGTAACAAAAAATCACAGACTGCAAATCATGTGATGGCTGGGAAAAGGACACAAGTTAAGCATAACAACCATTATGATCCCTTATTCAATGAACCAAAATGTTACACCTACCATAATTATGGGCCTAAAGTTGCAGACTGTCGCTTACGGAACTATGAATCAGATCTGACTCCCTCTACTGAAAACGTCAAGGTTTGGAAGAAGAAATAAAATGACAAGTGTGGATTAGTGTTGTCATCTCAAAGACAAAATAACCCCTGGTATATTGACAGTGGGTGCTCCAAACATATGATGGGAGACAAAGGTAAGTTTTTGTCTCTAAGTGAAATCAAATTAGGAAATGTAACCTTTGGAAATGATGCTCCTGGTAAAATCAAGGGTAAAGGGCTGGTGAGTTTGAGTAATGGTAAAGGAAAATCCCAGGATGTTCTTCTTGTAGATGGGTTGAAAAATAATTTTCTCAGTGTAAGTCAAATGTGTGACAGAGGATGTGAAGTAGTGTTCACTTCCAAGGATTCCAATATAAATTATGTAAACTCAGGACAAGTGGTCGCTAAAGGCATAAGGACAGATAATAATGTATATGTGCTGAAAGAAGATAGAGAAAAGTGTCATCTAAGAAAACATGATGAAAGATGGTTATGGCATAGGAGACTTGGACATCTAAACTTTGATCACTCAACTAAGCTCAAAAATCTTGAGGCAGTAAAAGATCTTCCAAGAATATCAAATCCACAAGACTCTGTGTGTAAACCCTACCAAGTAGGAAAGCTAACCAGGACTCAGTTTAAATCCAAGAGCTCTACTTCAACAGAGAAACCACTCCAACTAATTCATATGGATTTATGTGGACCATCAAGACAGGAAGGCACAGGGAAGGAAAACTACTTTATGCTGATCATTGACGATTACTCCAGACTTACTTGGGTTTCTTTTCTCAAAGAAAAAGATGAATCATTTGAGAAATTTAAAATATTTAAGGCTTTAACTAAGAATAAAATAGGTAAGAGGTTAAAGGAAGTAAGATCAGACAGAGGAGGAGAATTTATGTCAAGTGTCTTTAAGGAATTCTGTGATAAAAATGGGATCAAGAGAGAATACACAATCCTAGGAACTCCACGGCAAAATGGACTAGTTGAGAGGCAAAACAGAACAGTGCAGCAAATGGCTAGGTCAATGATGAATGAGAAGAACATTGGTCAAACCTAATGGGTAGAAGAAATACACACATCAATCCATGTTCTTAACAAATACCACCTCAAACCACACAGTGACAAGACACCTTATGAACTGTGGTATGGGAGACCTGCTTCAATAAAACACTTCAAATTCTTTGGGAGTAAGTGTTACATAAAGAATAATAATGAGAAACTTGGAAAGTATGATGACAGGGATGATGAATGCATATTCTTAGGGTATGCTACAAACAATAAAGGATACATATGCTATAATAAGAGGCTGCATAAATTGGTTGACTGTATTGACATAAAATTTGATGAAGGAGTCCCAGTAAGAGAGGTGAACAAAACTAAATCAACAACAGAGTATATAGATGAAGTTGAAGCTTAACAAGTCCAAGAATTAGAACAAGAAGACTCTAAATCAGATGAAGATGCAAATACTCAGGTAGACTCAAATCAACAGACAACAACAAATTCTTCCTCCAGAATTACTCAAAGAATCATCCTGCAAGTCAGATAATTGGTGAAAAAGACAAAGGTGTACAAACCAGGAGAAGGATAATAAAAAACATTGAGCAATCACATATAGCCTTCATATCCATGGTGGAACCCAAGAACTTCAATGAGGCCAGTAAAGACGTAAATTGGTTAAAATAAATGAATGAGGAACTGGACCAGATTGAAAAGAATGACACTTGGGAACTCATTCCTAGGCCAACAGATAAAAATGTAATAGGATCAAAATGGGTCTACAAAAATAAGATGAATGAGCAAGGAAATATTGTAAGAAATAAGGTTATATTGGTCTACAAAGGATATTCTCAAATAGAAGGACTAGACTTTGATGAAACATTTGCACCTGTAGCAAGATTAGAAGCTATTAGAATGTTTCTTGCCTATGCTTGTCTTAAGAAGTTTAAAGTCTATCAAATGGATGTCAAATCATCTATTCTAAATGGAGATCTAAGAGAAGAAGTCTATATGTAACAACCAGAGGGTTTCCAACTGTTAGATAACCCTGAATTTATCTGCAAGCTAAAGAAATTCTTATATGGGCTGAAACAAGATCCTCATGCATGGTATCAAAGACTAGATAAGTACCTACAAGACAAAGGGTTCAAGAGAGGAACAATTGACAACTATCTATATATCAAAACAGAGGGTAATGATCTGCTCATTCTGTTGGTCTATGTAGATGACATCATCTTCAGCAGTAATAATGCTTCATTGGTAAAATGGTTTGCTTCTGCCATGCAGTATGAATTTTAAATGTCTATGATAGGGGAAATTTCATTTTTTATTGGCCTACAAATTAGTTAGAGGTCTGAAGGAATATTTCTTTCTCAAGAAAAGTATCTAAGAGAAATGTTGAAAAGGTTTCAAATGGAAGATTATAAACCTATGAGCACACCTATGGTCATTGGATGTAAGTTAAGAAAGGATGATGATTCACCTGATGTTGATCAGAGTTCATATAGGTCTATGATAGACAACCTATTGTACATCACATCATCCTGTCCAGACATAATGCATGCTATTGGAATGGTAGGAAGGTATCAGGCCACACCTAAATAGAGTCATTTGTTAGCTGTCAAAATAATATTCAGATACTTGAAGGGAACAATGGACTATGGCCTATGGTATCCTAGGAATCAAAATTTTCAATTATCAGTCTATTTAGATGCTGATTGGGATAACTGCGTGGATGAAAGGAAAAGCACAAGTGGAGGTGCATGCTTCTTAGGAGATTCCCTTGTATCATGGTTGATCAAGAAGCAAGGTTCCATTTCCTTATCAACTATAGAAGATGAATACATTGCAACTGCCACCTATTGTACCCAAGTATTGTGGATGATTCAGACACTTGCAGACTTGGAGGTAAATTATACTGCACCGATTCCAATCCATTGTGATCATACCAGTGCAATTAGTGTGTCAAACAATCCTTTCTTCCACTCCAAGACCAAGCATATACCCATCAAGTATCACTTATTGAGGGAACAAGTAACCAAATATGTGGTTTCTTTGCATTATATACCATCCAAAGATCAAATTGTTGATATCTTCACT
The DNA here is from genome assembly GCA_009831015.1 of Picea engelmannii. Taxonomy (NCBI): domain Eukaryota; kingdom Viridiplantae; phylum Streptophyta; class Pinopsida; order Pinales; family Pinaceae; genus Picea; species Picea engelmannii. Next base: position 1,448,679 of record ML776963.1, read on the forward strand.
AACCCGCTTGCACAAGCTCAGTTTGAGTATCTACGCCAGAAGTTGGGCATGACCTCACTATCAACCTAAGAGGGTCCATCCTATCAGGGGGAGTATGTATTGGCTAAATATCTGATACCTCTGAAAACTATTGCAACAACTCAGGGGGAGCATTTTTTATTTGACATTGATGTCAAAGGGGGAGAAAAGTTTTGGATGCTGCAGTTGGAGATCTAAGTAGAATAGTGTAGCCGTTAAAGGTTACCATCAATGCCAAAGGGGGATATTATTGGCATGTTTACAGGAAGAGTGTGCTTGTCATTGATGGAAAGAACGACAGAGCAAGCTCGAGAAGCTCAGGAGGAGAAGTGAACAGTATGCAGAGATGAGAAAGCTCAGAAGAGACAGTAGTCTCCAGAAGAGTAGCTAAGGTCCAAGTCATCAGGACTCATAGAAGGATCAAAGGTCAAGGCCTTTGATAGTTAGAAATTATTCCAAGTCGGGAGGATGCACAAGCTCAGGAGGAGGAGCAACAGTGGTCATTAGATCACCAATCTTGAATACCTGATGGCCATCGTATCAGAGTCCAGATAGGAGGAGCGCGTAGAGGAGGAAATTAGACCTCAGTCATTGGATCTGAGCACCAAGGATCCACCACCGTTGAATCCAATATAAACTGCAAAGAGGATAAGGACATGATCCATCCTCCAACTTGCAATATGTGAAATCGCGATAAGATCTGAACCGTTGGATCCATATGACACGTGGCGAGAGATAAACATTTCACTAACTCACAAATTGGAGAAGTCAAAGGTGATTTTTGTGGGAACTCGCGATATCTGAGGTCGCGAAATGATCATGGACGTTGGAGATAGAGGACACATGGTGAGCGATTAGAATTTCATTGACTCGCAAATCAGGGAAGTCAAAGACAAAGTATTTCAGATATTGGGAGTTGGAAGAGTTAGGGTTGGCTCATGTTAAAACTCCTGACATGCAAGGTTGTGAAATGATCTGGGCCATTGGATCACAGATGATCATGGGTCGTTGATCTGGAGCAAGTATCGAATATCGAGAGTTTAGGAATCGGAAGAAGGGAGGTGCTCTAACCTTCAACATCGCGATTCATGAAGCACTCTAATGCTTGGCCCGTGGTCATAGACATGGTCACATCAGCGAAGGAGCTAGCATGTTGCTAAGCTCCACCTCAGAGTTTCACGAGTTGGAAGTTTCAAGGCAACACACAACAAGAAATTGTGAAATGCGAAATCGCAATTTGATCACAGCCATTAATCAAAGGGAAAGATCTGGACCGTTGATCCAATATGGAGTATTTGGGATTTCGCGAATTGGGAGATTCAAGGCAACTTATAGCAGGAGTTCGTGAAATGTGAAATCATGGCACACCCCTCTTGCTTAGACCCTAGTCACAGATGGTGGTATCATTGATGAAGGTTAAGGGTTGAGCTAGCACGTCGCTAGGATTTACAACAGAGATCGCCGAAATTGGAAAGCGCCTTTTGAATAAGTGCTTGGTCACTGTTGGTGGTCATGCAAAGGAAGAATCTTAGGATTTGAAGAAGACATAATGGACTCGTTGTAACTGCCAGAATGCAGTGATGAAATCAGCCAGAAAAATCAAGGAGTTGGAGGGTGATTTCCAGAGGAGCCGAAGATCCTCGAGGTAACTCACAGTGGAATGAAGACTGATTAGAGAGAAAATTGACAGATGGAAAAGTGTCGAAGTTTGTAACTGCAACAGAGAGGATAAATCTCGACTGTGACAGAGAAGACGAAGAGTCACACTGCTAGAGAAGGCAAAGAATATCAGCATAACAAATAGTGATGGTATAGCACATGGAGAATGCAGTTGGTGCACAAAGAATATAAAAACACATAACAAAGAAGAGATTGTTGTTGCTGTTGAGAGTGATTCATGCGAGAAAAGAGATGCTGATGTAGGAGAGAAGAGCAGAGTAGCAGAACAGTGATGAGTCTGATAAGCCAAAGATAAATGTTGTATCATTGTAATAAATTCAATAAATCAAAGATTTATATTTTAGGGTGGTAGGAAGGTGCTAGGGAGGATTGGTGTCCTCATAGTTTCAAGTGGGTTCTTGAACACAGGGAGTTGTAGCTTCCATCTAGTTGCAGCCAGAAAAACCAGGGTGGCAGAGTGGTGCAAGGGAGAACTATTGTTCTCTGTTTTACAGGTCGGTGCCTGTGTGACTGAATGTTGGTTCTTCCATCCAGTTGGTGCTGGAACACTTAGGGAATTGGTGATTCCTTCTAGTGGGTGCTAGAGAAACAAGGGAGTTGGTGCTTCCTTCTAGTGGGTGCTAGAGAAACCAGGGAGTTGGTGCTTCCTTCTAGTGGGTGCTAGAGAAACCAAAGAGTTGGTGCTCTCAACAATTTGTAGCTTGCAAAACAGAGGTGGTAGCCTCAAAATGAGTTGGTGCTCATAATAATGATAATTTACGGAATATAAAGATTACTTATCATATCAAGAAGAAGAGGTTTTTCCCTTTATGGGTTTCCTCAAGAAATATCCGTCTCTGTGTGTTTCATGTGTGTGATTGATGGTGAATACTCTATTGCTTACTTCACTGAATTATTGTGACCATCATTGAGTGCTTTGTAATTAGGTTTAAAATGGGAATAATTGTTTAAGCATAGTAACAACTGATTCACNNNNTATCAGACTTCTTCCGAACTTCGCTTGTCTAAATGGTGGTGTTCTCTTTGGTGTAAGAGTCGCACATGGGTTTATGGGTTCCACACTAACATTAATATGGATAGGATGGCTTCCTTCTCCTCCCGTTCTTGGACCTCTCATTTTCCTCTCATATGTTGCGTGCAGGATTTCCCAAATTAGCTCCATAGCTTGGAGATCCTCTACTTCTTCCTCGTCACTCGCCAAGCCTTCCCTCATGGCTACAACTCTCTTCTTGGTATTCACCTTATATTGGTAGGGTACTCTGCTACGCGTCTTTCCCGATGATGCCAAGATCCACTTGATCTGGTCGTCATCCATCATGATCGGGTCCAAAGGTTCCTCCTCCTTCTTGTTGTTATCTTTACCTCCTTCCATTTATCCTCTCTCTGTCAGTGCTTCCCCCCTTCTCCCATGCACGTAGGGAAGTTTAGCTGTCTAATTCCATTGTCATTACACCCTTTTTATATAACAATATCTTAATATAAGTATACAGTGATCGAATGTACCTGCCTCAAGGTCCGCATAGAAATTCTTGCTCTACTGTGCTGTATGACTTCACTGTGTCAACTGCAAACTCTGTTATGAACCCTGCAACAATACTGTCAAGCCAAATGTCTACTGCGCGAGTGAATTTGTTGCTCACTTATTGTAACTGCTCAATATGTACTAGGGTCCAATATAGCTGTCGAATCCGGTTTGTCGCATGGTTATCCTTCAACCTTAGTATCCACTCCTGTAGTAGATGAAGAAAATCACAAAAAAAGACTTCGTGTAAGTAAGTAAAGACGTATTTGTCCAGATATTTCCGGGGTGTGATTCTAGGGTTTATATTGTCTTTCTATGAAAAATCTATCTCTTTGGTTCTCAACCAACCTTTGATTTTTTATTTTGTGGGGTTCCATGGTATCAACATTCCCTTATAGTGGCTCATTTCTCTCTTCTTTTCTTCGTTCTTTTCTCACTCAGTCTATCTCAGCTACTCAGTCCTCTCTCATTCCTATCAATCCGACAACATAACCATTTGTTGGTTACTTACTCTTCTTTCTTTACCATCTGATTTATTGACTTAGGGTTCATGTCTTTTTGGGTTTCCAACAAAGCCTCTAAAACTATAGACCCTCCTGGTAAACCAGAAGGCAACACAACACATAGAATGTGCTGCCCAGTCTCACCCGAGATAGATTTAAATGGGTGGTTGTAAGACTCAAGTGTTTATAGACTAGGATTGAGTATGAGATAGGGGTTTATTATTCAGAGCCATGTACTATGAAATTTGATTGCAATTTACTATTATTCATGGTTATGCATTTATCTTCCACAGTTTATTTCGTTAATAGCCCGATCATATTTCATAACAATATAATGACTCATTCATTAAGAAAAACAATTAACTGATGAAAGAAGACAAAGGTATGAATGCATTCATAACACTACACAGATATTACCGTGGTTCACCCCCTCCTGGACGATGTTGACAAAGAGTTGGCTCTTGTCTCTTTTATTATGGTAGTTCCGCATCTCCAACACCGCATGGTTACAATTCTCCTTAGATGGGTAAGATCTACATGCGGTGAACTAGATCGCACCAGGCTCCACAAACTGTGATCTAATCCTAAGATATTCCTTCTCTCCTATGTTCTAGCTCAACGGCTTACAAAATAGTTCATATCCACATTACATATCATATCAACTCGTACATAACTCATATGAACAATATAAAAGAGAACTAGTTAGGAACCAACAACAACAACCTGATTCCTATGTATCTATATATTTATATCTATCGGGCTCTTCATCCGTTTACATTGTATTACACAAAAACCCTAACCCTACTGATGTTAGGTCTTCCTCCCATGTGCATGTGTTGTTCTTCCTTCCAACTGTCACTTTCCTTGTGCACGCTTTCTTGCACGCGTGCGTGCTGTGTTTCCCTCTAGCCATTACTTCAGTTTCTGCACGCTTTCTTTCCCCATGATCATCCTTCTTTCCACTTCGGGATGGTGCCAACACATGCTCAACATATTGTTGGGAACAGATAGACTTATCGTACTAGACCTTAACACATCGTTTATTCACCTCAATGTCTATAGTGACATCTCAACTGTAATACCCATGTTTCCCCCAACTTGTAATTAATCATTAATTATGATCACCATGCTATGGCATGGGAACAATGTAAATGTATTATTGTTTAGAATGAAAATAGTTGATTGTGGGGGTGAAGCCTTGAACTATTGGCCATGATATTGCTTGAGGAAAAAGTGAGGAAACCATAGAGAGGGTTCATTATGCCAAAATGACCCCAAATTCTCTTTGCTGAAATAATAAGCCTCATCTTGATTTCCAAGGAAGAATCAGTTAATGAAAGAAGGACCAGTGGTTGAACAATCAACTACTCCCATGAATGGGAGCATGGAGGGTCTGGATGAGGAGACAAAAAACTGTCAGCCCAAAGGACAATAGAGAGCAGTTTTCCTATAGGCCCACACTGACCCGAGTTTCTTCTAACAGAAGGAATAGGACAAGTCCAGAACCTTCTTGACGAGGAAAAAGGTGTGCAAGAATACATGTGAAGGTAGAAAAGAAGAAAACCAAGCCCACAGGGGGCTTGCAACTTAGGGATATGCAAGGAGGAAGAGGAAGAGCATGTGAGTCTCTTCAGCTAGGAAGAAGAACTGGAAGCTTGATAGGTTTCTCTGGTTACTAAAGAGAACAAGAGAAAATATCTCTGAGAATTTGCAGAAAAAATGGCCTGAGCATAAGATCATGAGCTTGATGTTGAGGTGGCATCTGATAAACCTCGCAGAGGATGTGACAGAGAGATATATTTGAGGATTTACAAGATTTTTTGTGACAGAGAGAGAGTCTCTGAGAAACTGCAAGAGTTCCCTAGTGATATCATGGCTTGGCAAGGGGGTGGACAGAGTGCTAAGAATGAATGAATCTGAGCCTATGGTTGGGTGGAAAGGATAACACCCATAGTCAATTGGTCAGTGATTGACTATAATAGATAATTATTGTGTTTACCTTGTGCACTTGGATTGAAATGCATGATTTAAATGTCTGTAATTGTGATTAATTGTGCTTCGCATGAAATTAATGGTTCTAATGCTTATTTGTCTTCTATAAGTCATTGCATTTGAATGGGTGTAAGGTGACAAGTTTGTCCTTTGGGTTGGTTCAAAAATATCTCTCCCTATTTTAGAACATAAGTTCTGTGAATTGGAGGGTGCTCCCTTCAAACTAGTTGTCCAAGAAACCACGGGCTCATGCCCACTTCCTTATTCCAAATCTTGGCTAAGAGTTAAAGAGTGTAGCCTCTGGAACTTGAAAAAGTTCCATAGGACCAAGTCCATGGAACCCTTCACTACAATAAAAGGGGAGATAAGTTGTTCAAGACTTCAAGATTCTTGAACTCTAGGGAGAATGAATACTGCAACGTCTAAATGCACTGAAGGCAACTTATCAGATCAGTAATTTGATGAATGACCGATGATTGGTGGTCAGTTACCTGTAATCGTGGGATTAGTCCCCATGCTAAACCCCAATCATCTTCTCAGTCATGAAGTAACATGAGCCACAAATATGAGGGTATTCGGGAGCCTCCCTGACTGTTGGATCTACACCAAGGTCATTCCGACATTGACCACTTTGGGAGAAAAATAGAACCAAATCCCCCATATGCCGTAGTTGCGAAGTATTGTGGGTCGTCGATATACGAATCCTTTGGGATCCCTATCAAACTTCTGTTCGTGAGGACATGCATATCACGTCAAGAGCATGTGGGGGTCCACGTGTCAAGCAACGGTGATGCCATGTGTGGCAGCTTTGTGAAAGAGAAAAGAGATGTCGATGACCTGAGGCATGTGCCACATATCTTGCCAGTGTGTTTTGGGTTGACAGGCATCCCTCTAGGAGTGGCCTAATACTAAGACCAAGGGACCCTTGAGATAGAATTATGAGTTGTTGATCTGGGGAGTCTATGGAGAACCCCTCCCAACCATCTGAACCACCATTGGAAGGATTCACGTGTAACACTTCGACAAAGTCCTACTTCAAGAAATGACGTGAATCGTAGATCTGAGGACACTTTGAGATCTTCCCAGACCATTGGATCTATGTCGTAGTTAGTCCAATGTTGATCACTCCTGGCATCCTTCAGGAGTTCAGGATTTTGGGACTCTATAGTATATGCACGTAGAAAGAAAAAAGGGTGTTCAACACCGAAGTGTCGAATGTCGAATTCCCATAACCCTATATGTTAAATGAGGATAAAGTCCTCTCGATGGATTTAATCATGGATGTATTTTCACCATAGATGTAGGAGCATTGGGGAGCTCCAGGACTTCGTGGAACCTTGGGATAATACAAATGAGATGAATCCATGTGGGTGCCACGTGGCCTTTGACCAATGATGATCACAAAACTTCGAAAGGGCATAACTTCCAATTCAGAGCTCGGGTTTGAGCATGGTAGCAGTGGTTGGAAGGATATTGACGAGAAGAAGGTGATGGATATCTCAAGAAGAGGATTCAAGATGATGGAGGAAAGTGAAATTTTGATGCCACTTCCCTTAAAAAGGTACTTAAGGAGTTGGGTGTGTTACAAATTGGTATCAAAGAGGGCAACAACACTTGGCCTTCTTGGGTTCATGAAAGAGTCAAGTGATTATTTTTATTTCTTAGAAAACTTTAAGGGAGAGGACACCCTTCCCTACCCTATATAGAAGAACATGATTCAAACAAAAAATTGGATGGGTTGTGAAACAATCATAAGACTAGTTTACCAAGGCTAAGATGAGCCTATAAAGAGTATTACTTCCATACATAAATTATCTTCATAAGTTCCTTGAGGAGAAGGGTGAATATTAAAATTCAGTTGGGATTTTAACCAATGAGAATGAATCATGCTAGACTATGGGAGAAGAATCCTATCATTTCTTTTTGAGAAATGATAGCTAGTCCTACAAAAGTGGGATTATGCCAAGGAGTATTAATAATAAAACTTGGATGCATATGGAAAAATATTGAACCTCCAAATTAGGAATGTTATAACCCATGGTGGGTTTTAAGGTATGGTCTACTAATGGACCTTTTTCTGAGATTGACCTTATGTTAGCATGAGTTAACAACAAGAATGAAATGTTGATAATGTTGCAGCCTGTTACCTTAATAATATAGGACTGTATGGATTAATGAGAGACTGATGCAAGTTCTGATTAAGGAGGTGTCAAAACATCTTTGGATGACCAGTGGATCATATTGCCATCCAGAGGTGGACGGTATCCATATGGATATGGCTTGGTATACTCAAATAGCTATAAGAGGAACTTTATGAAAATATTCCCTTGTAGAGATCTGTTTACCAAGAATGAATTGAGGCATGAAGAGGAGACTAGAAGTGGTTATCTTACTTCCTTGAGTTCTGAATTCTGAATTATGGAAGGTTTTTACAGTAGAAAGGGAAAAAGTGACACTTGATAGTTATTTCCATGTAGAGAGGGAATCCTCAATATGAATTATGATTGTGAGACTAGTCGTATGATTGACTGCAATCCCTCACTAAAGAAAAATAATATTATAACTAAATTATCAATGTGAATGAATGAGGTAAAAAGGTGCAAGCAATGCACCTACATATATACAAATATGTGTATACATTCTTAAAAGAATAATATGACTGCAAGCTCTCAAATGAGAGGGAAGATCAATGTTGATTTTCTCTGTGAGACTTGTCATAAGTATGGCAGCAAGATCCTTGGGAGGAAGATCTGGAAGTCTGATATGTCCATGTGTATTAGTGACATGGAACAAATTCACAACCTTATTGTCTACTGAGAATTGAGCAGTGGACTACAAGAATATATATATATATATATATATATATACATATATATATATATATATATATATATATATAAGAATCCTGGATTACATTCTAAAACAAAATGTACGAGTGGAAGACTAACAGATGAAAGTTGACCATTTTGATAACTGAATGGTAATGTGTGTTGAGGAAAAGATATGAAATGATCTTACTCAAGCATTTTCAGATCTTTCTTGGCTAAAGAAAGACAGATAGGAATGTCACCCTATGTTTATAGCCATCAAAATTTGTATCCTAATTCACAAGTATTGGTTACAAGTGCTTAGGCTGGTTTTTATAAATGGAAGCTTGCTGAAAAATTCATTATTTATGTAATTTTATGAATATAACAGATGCTGAAATAAATATGGAGACAGAAGTAAAGACACCAAGTCAATAATCAAAACAAATGAAACATAAAGAAATCGTTTATTTCATTCCAATTCGTCAAAAAAATCGTTCTCTTTACAAAATTCCATTAGGAATTTTTGGACCAAAGTCAAACTTAGATGTCCTTGATGAATCATATAAAAGGACTTCTGACAGAAAGTAAAAAAATGAACTTTAAAAGATGGATCAACTTGCCACAGATTGTTTCCCACTCGACTCTACAAAATAGCCTTTATCAGTCATGAAATTTAATTCACAAACAAACAAGTCTACACAGACTATCAAAGATAGATCAACACCTCTGAAAAACAAGTGTCTGAATGATGTAATTCATCCCTGAATATTGTTGTCTACAATAGGACCCTGCTATCATAAAAGAGAATTAGGATTCCAATGGATTAAAGAATGAATGAAAACTGAATTATCTCAACAACACTCAAAAAGCAGACCTTAGTATGCTTCTCCTTCTATTCTCCTCTTGTTCCTCCTTTTACTTTTTCCTTTAAGAAAATTAGAATTGGTTGAAGTAGTTGAACTACTTATTTAGTTAAGTTAACTAAAACTCAACCAAATTTTTAGTTAAGGGGGAAAAGTAATAAAATCATAATAAGGGTTTTTAATAAATAATAACTAGTAGGTGGGACCCCTTGTGACTCCCTTTAGTTCTTTAACAATCATAACACAACTAGTTAATAAAAAAAAACATCCCTCCTTGTGACTCCCATCATCACTTTCATATTTTGACAATTTATATCAATGATAATTGAAATTATTTCCAAAAATATATTACCCATATATCCAAAAAATAGTGTGTTGTCCAAAATTTCAGAAGTCAATTGTTCTCAACAATTAATAAATAAAAACTTAAAATCCATATTTTCCACTCTGGGAGGCAATCTTTCCCTTGCTGTTGCTAACACCTTTTGATCTCTCTGAATTTGCCTTAGGCTATGTGGATCCTTTAGGCCTAATCTCACTGATCACATGAGAACAATCATATCTCAAATGCATGTGGGAGGACATGGATTTGGAAGAGTCATTTGAGGGTGAGGAAGGGGAAGCAACGAATTTTCCTTTGTCAAGAGCATGGTGGGCCTCAGTTTTTAACCTTTTTCTTACATGCGAAGATTGTACTGGTGAGTGGACAGGGGAAGCTTGGGAAATTTGATTAATAGGTGGAGGGGCAAGTAGAGATAAGTTAGGCCAGCCATGATGTTGGGAGACTATTGGGTGGACAATCTATTTCCATCCATCATTTTCGAGGACTTCAGGTTGAAGTGAGACATGAGGAGGCACTGGGATACCGGGTGTACCGAATGAAAATGTAAATATAATCCAAGTATATTAATATAGTGAGTTGTTTAGACATCATTTTTGTAATACACCTTTCATGGCATGGTGCGCGCATATACTGCGCAGTAAAGTGATGTAATGGGCACATTTCTGGATACCGCGCATAGTAACTAAAGTGTGTGCAACCTTAAAGACAGAGGATACAACACACAGTAACTAAAGAGTGCACAACCTTGAGGTCAGCTAATATCGCACATAGTAACTAAAGTGTGCACAATATTAAGGTCAACGAACCTTTATGTATATGATATGCATTATAGGCTGGTGAGCCAGTATTATAAGCCAAAATGCTTATGTTTTGGAATTAGGCCAGTGCACCTATTTTGTATATGCTTCATGATCAATATAAAATACATCACTGCACGTAGACCGACTATGATAAAAGAGAAGGGGGACTAGATTCCAACCAAATAGGGAAAGGGAGGGCCTAAAGTTAAGAACAGGGCTAAGCTAGAGAGCTTTAAGCCTAAAAGAAATATTATATTAATATTTCTTAAAAACATAAAGTATGGATAATTAATTTATTCTAAGTCCTAAAGTAGGGGACAAGTGTATCAAAAAAGCTTCCAACATGACAAGTGTCAAGATGGAAACATGCATACTTATTGCCGAGACTTAGTTCCTTTGAGGGGATCGACCATTGTGGAGGGGGGGGAACCTTACCATTTTTCCTTCGACCAAAGACCCAGTATCCAGAATACATTCAGTCAGTTCTTGAGCTACCTCGTATCTTCCTACCACTGTACCCAGACCAGATTGATAACCATTCATGTTGGTGTTCCTGTCAGCTAGGGAGAAGGATTAAAGAGGTAGGTTGTCAGGCCCGTGAGCAATTCTCTGAGTGAGAGAATTGTTGAGGATCGATTTCCTGAAGGTGCTAAACTACGACTACAATGCTCTGAGACTTTCGGTCTATCCTGTTGCTGAAGCCCTGGAAGGGAAGTGGGGAAACCAAAGGACTGTTGAGTAGAGAAGGGGCACACTTCCTTAGGTGGCACAGGCATGTGGGGAAGGAGAGGCTGTAGGTTTTGGTTGAGTGAACGCCTGAGAGTAGTATTTCCGGTTGACCGTGAACCTTTAGCCTGGTTAGGAATCCCTTTCTCAGGTGGAGTCTAGTCCTAGCTCGGGGGTGACACACTGTTGAGAGTGATGAATAGTGTAGTCTAAGGCTGGGAGGTTCATGGACGGTTTGCACGCAGTTGGTGACATTCTCACTAAGATAAGTACCAGTTATGTGATGAATTTACATGCTGCATTGTCATTTGTGTGTTATTTTATGGGTTTTATTGCTTGTGTGAGCATAATTGTCCATATGTTTAAGGGTAGATCCCTGTATATGCTACATGTCTGTGTTTACGGTTAATTCAGTCCAGAATCGTATATTTACAGAATGCAACTATTTGTTTATGATTTATATAAGAAGCTTCCGTAAGAGTATTGTATGTATATGTTTAATTGCATGCAATTCAGTATGTATGTATGCATGCTTGTGTGTACATACGTATATAAAAGAGAAAAACTTATGTGAAATAGCTCAGTTGAATACTGTAGTGTTACAATATGTTGTCAGAACTAAGTTAAGTGTCTGAGTAGTGGCATTCCCCGGCCTGTTGGTGGTCGGGGGTATGTTACAGTATGGTATTAGAGCGTCAATTTTCGACATTGAGCCTGAATGGGCCAAACAAGTTGAATAGAGACAAGATTATAGTATGGTATACAGTATATTGCGTTTATGGAAAATTGAACCACCGCCCAGAAGAATAATATGTAGGGGTGTGCACACAGTAGAAGTATGAGTTGTATCGCTACAGTGCAGGCAAGGGTGTGTGGTAGTGACAAAGTATTTGATGGGGCATACAGATTATTGTACGTAGTAAGGCATATTGAACTTTAGCATGGTGCAATGCATAGAGAGAAATGCATGTGAAACATCCGAGTGCGATACAGAAACAGTGTGCAATAGATATTGGCGCACAACACAGAAATAGTGCGCGCAAGTTATTGGTGCAACAAAGAGGAAATGTATAGTAAATAAAGGTGCATAGGTTGAATTTTATGTGTGCGAAATCATCTCAAAAGATAATTAAGACGATGAGCCTGAGTTTAAATAGAAAATTTTCATAGTATTCAAAGAAAGAGGAAGACACAATTGCATTGGAGTATTATTTAAAATGAGTCAAGCGAGTGAGATGAATTCTGGGTTTTATTCAAACACTTGAAGGTGAAATATAAGTTACTAGAAGACACATAATATTAAAGGAAACAAGATTCGTAACATCATCAGTGGAATCTTGTCATAAGAAATACAAAATCTGCTTCTGTGCATGTATATTCATTCAAAATCCAAAATTACAAAAAGGGGATGATTCAAAATAGCAGTGGTCCTATTTAAAGAGACCGTTCAAGAACAGGCCTATCATCTCCAAAGCTTCCTTACCTTTGCTATCTTCTGTCCAAAAATCATTGAAATATACTCAATTGTATTTTAGGGCTCATTTCAGCTTAGCTAACTCCTCCTTTAAAGAATCTAACCAGACCGGTTGATTCTCTCAAACACTCTCAGTCGCTTCAGTGATGGCTTCTTTCTTATGTCGCTTGCTTTGTTTCTTCTTAGAAGTTGGTCTATTGATAACCAGGTCTCTCATGATTGGATTCAGCCTGATTTCCAATCTCGAATCAGTAACAGGTACTGTGTGAAATTTAGTCACCAGTATCTGCACGACTACCTTTTCCTTTGTACTCGTAGGAAAATTTAGCATGTTGCCCGAATAACCAGTCTCATTGGATTTAACTAGGTCCATATACCTCAATTTTGTGGACACCAGAATACTTTTGCAGAGATGAAAAGTTCGAACCAGTTTGGAGACTGCTCGTTGATGGATAATATGATGCTTACATTCCTGAGAGGTGGTAGTTATAGAGCCTCAATCATGAATCCCTGACAGACTTGCACACAAGTGCAATGGGTTTCCATGCTCGACTAATCCATTTCAAATGATTAAACTTTTTGAGTTCATTACATGTCGACATTCACCTAATGTCAAATGACTGTGAGGTACGAGCAAATGAGACAGGATGATCTGACTAACCGTCACCCATCCCACGAATGGTGGATTTGACATATTGAAGAACGTGACATCTAAACTTATTCAAAAGTGGTTTCGAAAAACCTCCTTTCACCCGTTGTATATATGCGCGATGATGTAGTTCTTGCTAAGTTCTCAAAACTTGGGTCTTGTCTAAGAATTGTCATGGTGGCAACACCAAGAAATCAGAAAAGAAAATTCTGATATTTTTATTGAGCCGAAATAGTTCATATTTCTCGTGGATTGTTGATTTAGTTAACCTAATAAGTTTTAATGGTTGCACATTTTGAAAAATTAACAACAACTAGATCAGATCAAATCAAGTACCGAATCCATAGGAATGGAAGAGACATGGGGAAATTATAGTCAACAAGATGAGAGCAGAGGGATGAATGTCCATTTGGACATTGAAGGAACAAACTCCAATGGACATGGAGAGGAAAGGGATGAAAACCTGAATATGGTAGAGACCATTAGAAATTTGCAAAAATATGTCTAAAGCCATAAATCTGATAATGAAAGGCTCATGAGAGACAAAGAGTAGCAGGATGAATTCAACATGAAGTTATTGCAAAGTCTGAACATAATAGAAAAGAAACTGGAAAAAGAAAGTGACTCAAGAAAATCTAGAAGTCACAAACCTTCGGATGAGAAAAATAAATCAGGAAATGTTAGTAGACACTACCATCACTCCCTAAAGAATTCCAATAAAAGAGCAGGTAGCAACACAAGTCCATCCCCTGTCAGACAACATAATAAGTCTGGGGTGGATGAGATACGAGGAGAAATGAACAAAATCAAACCTCCTACATTTGATGGTGAGCACAAGAAGGATGAAGACGTAGAAACATGGTTGTTGGGCATGAGAAATAATTTTCAATTAGACAATTATTCTTCTCATGCAAAGGGTAGAATTGCCATCTATCAACTTAAAGGAAAGGCATCCATGTGGTGGGATCAACTTGTGCAGGTACAACACATTAAAGAGAAGAGCATTACTTGGAGGGAATTTAAGAAGTATTTTCAGAAGAAATACTTAACCAAGAGATATTATGACAATAAAATGAAATAATTCTTTGAACTCAAACTTGGAAGCATGCCATAGATGAATATGAAATAAGATTCCTAGAACTGTTGAAGTACGTCTCCTTCATCAAGGATGAGATAGTTAAAATTCAAAGGTATTTGAGTGGATTTCCAACATTCATCAGTGACAAAATATAGTACGATGATCCCAATACATTGGAAGAGACCATCAGGCGAGCTAAATGTCAATATGATCAGCAGAAAACAAAGCCAACTTTCCAAAAATCTTGGGAAGATAAAAATAAGTTCAAGGTGGATCAGAGGAAGAAAGGATTTAAACCATCATTCTTCAGAAATAGTCCACAGGGACCACCAACTTCTAAAGAGCCCAAAACGATAGAGGCAAAAGGCTAGAGGCCAAGGAAGCCACCTATTCAATGTTGGGGTTGTAAAGGAGATCATAGGTTCAGAGATTGTCCTCATAGAGGTGAGAAAGGAAGGAATGTTTATAATGTACGACAAGCTGAAACAATGGAGGACATGGGCAGAAATGTGCCAAGGATCTATGCAGCCCTGGATAACAAGCAAACATAATATCAGTCACACATGATTGAAGTGGAAGGTATGATTAACAACCAAACCATTTCTATTTTAATTGATTCACGAGCTAGTCATAGTTATATAGATCCTAAGATGGCAGAAAGTTTGCAATTGCCAAGACACAAGCATGGAAAATATTGGTTGGTACGGTTGGCTATAGGAGCCAAAAGAAAGGTTAATGAGATGGTTAAGTCATGTCTCATGGACATGAATGGACTGAACACCAAGGCAGATTTGAATATCTTACCCTTAGGTTCCTATGACTGTTTAATTGGGATGGATTGGTTGGACCCACATCATGATCTATTGGATTTTCATAACAAAGTAATCACTTTCTTGGATGAAGAAGGGAACCAAAGAAAAGTGCAGGGAATTCCCAGGGCAATAACCGTTAGAGAAACTTTAGCATTGCAGTTGAAGAAATGTTATAGAAGAGAATGTCAAATATTTGCAGCTCATATGGAGGAGACACCTAAATACAAGGTGCCAAATTTGGAGGATTATGCAGTCCTGAAAGAGTTTGAAGATGTATTCAAGGAAGTACCAGGACTACCCCCAAAGAGAGACCTTGATTTTTCTATAAATCTGACAGCAGGAGTAGCTCCCGTGTCAAAGACTCCTTACAGAATGAGTACACTAGAATTGAAGGAGTTGCAAATGCAGCTTGAAGAACTTCTGAAAAAGGGGTATATACGCCCAAGTGTATCACCTTGGGGTGCCCCAGTCTTGTTTGTGAAAAAGAAAGATGGAACGTTAAGATTGTGCATTGATTTCAGACAATTGAATAAAGTGACTGTAAAGAACAAGTATCCTCTACCAAGGATCAATGATCTTTTTGATCAATTGAAGGATGAAAAGATATTTTCAAAGATAGATTTCAGATCGGGATACCACTGGGTAAGAATTAAGGAGGAATATATCAAAAATACCACCTTCAGGACAAGGTATGGTCATTATGAGTTCACAATGGTGCCATTTGGGTTGTCAAATGCACCAGTTGTTTTCATGTGCTTAATGAATGGTGTTTTCTGAGAATATTTAGACAAGTTTGTCATTGTCTTTTTGGATGACATTCTTATACACTCTAAGATAGAAGAAGAGCACGAACATCATTTGAGGATGGTGTTGCAAGTATTAAGGAAGCATCATTTATATGCCAAATTGAACAAGTGCTCATTTTATCAGAAGCAAATTCATTATCTGGGGCATATCATCTCAAAAGATGGGATAGCAGTGGACCCTGAGAAGGTTGAAGCCATTAGAGAATGGTCAGCACCAAAGAATGTGACAGAGGTCAGATCATTCATGGGCCTTGCAGGCTACTACAAGAGATTCATTGGAGGATTCTCAAAGATAGCACACCCAATCACTTCCTTGCAAAGAAAGGGTATGAAGTTTCAGTGGACGTCGGACTGTGAAAGGAGTTTCCAACATTTGAAACAATTATTGACAATTTCTCCAATACTAAGGATTGCAGACCGAAATGAAGATTTCATTGTGTGCATAAATGCATGTAATGAAGGACTTGGTGGAGTCCTCAGTCAAAATGGATTTGTGATATGTTATGAATCAAGGAAGTTGAAGGAGCATGAAGTGAACTATGCCACTCATGATTTGGAGTTGGCAGCCATAGTGCATGCCCTAAGGAAATGGAGACACTACCTCATAGGAAAAAGGTTTGAGCTAAGAACAGACCACAATGGTTTGAAATATTTATTTGATTGGCCAAATCTAAATGCTAGACAAAGCAAATGGTTAGAATTTCTAAGCGAATATGACTTTGATATAAACCATATCAAAGGGAAAGAAAATAAAGTGTTGGATGCACTCAGCAGGAGGGTGCATGAGCTTCATGCTACAACCATCAACATGTATCGGACTGATGTTAAAAGAAAAATTTTGGAGGCTAAAAATACATACCTACAATACAAAGAATTGATAGCAAAACTACAACAAGGTAAGACACCACAGAAGATGGATAGTTATAAGTTGGGAGTAGATGGAATACTGCTGCACAAGAACCGAATTTTTGTACCAAATGTCTAGGACTTGAAACGTATAATTTTGCATGAGATGCATAATGTTCCTTATGCAAGGCACCCTGGATATCATAAAACCATAGCAGCGGTCAAGATCCAATACTTTTGTCCAGGTATGAAGAGAGAAATTGCAGAATACATCGCTAGGTGTATGGAATGCCATAAAGTTAAAACAGAGCATAGGCACCCATCAGGATTGTTGCAACCTTTGCCCATTCCTGAATGGAAGTGGGAAGTGGTAACAATGGATTTTGTTATGGGATTTCCAAGAACAGGCAAGCTACATGATTCGATTATGGTAGTGGTGGAAAATCTTACAAAAGATGCTCATTTTATTCCACTAAAAACTACTCACAAGGCAGCAGATGTTGTTGATATTTTCATGAAGGAAGTGGCACGATTGCATAGAATTCCTAAAATGATTGTGTCTGAGAGAGACCCAAAATTCACCTCAAATTTCTAGAAAGGATTGTTCAAAGGATTCAGACGAATCTGAACTTTAGTTCAGCTTACCATCCTAAGACTGATGGGCAAACAGAGAGGGTGAATAGAGTGATAGAAGATATGTTGAGAATGTATGTGATGGATAAACCATCAAAATGGGAAGATTACCTACATTTAGTAGAATTCTCTTACAACAATGGGTATCAGACATCATTGAAGATGATCCCATTTGAAGCACTTTACAGCAGAAGGTGCAATACAACAGTAAGATGGGATAATCCAGCTAATAGAACAATAGTCAGGACAAAGTTGCTCAAGGAGATGGAGGACCAAATGTTAAAAATTAAGAAGAATTTGAAAGTTGTCCAAGACAGACATAAAAGTTATGCTGATAAAAACAGAATCCACAGAGAATTCAAAGTGGGTGATCATGTTTTCCTGAAAGTGAAAGCTAACAAGAATTCCCTAAAGCTGGGAAGCTGCGCCAAGTTGGCAGCCATATTTTGTGGACCATTTGAAATCCGTGAGAGGATTGGTCTAGTTGCTTATATTATTGCATTGCCTGCATCTATGTCTATTCATAATGTATTCCATGTATCATTGCTAAAGAAATACATACCTGATGCTAATCATGTTATTGATTGGAATGTTATTCAGGTGGAGCAAGAAGGCACTTTCCAAGTGCATTCGGTGCACATTTTGGATCAGAAAATCAAACAACTCTGGAATCACTCCATAGGGCTTGTAAAGGTCCCATGGACCTGGTACGGACCTGAAGACGCTACTTGGGAGGATGAGGATGCAATGCGGGCATAATACTTGCATCTTTTTGAAAATTTTTGAAAATTTTGTTGTATGTCGGTACATGATGCACTAAGGATAGTGCATAAATAAGGGGAGGGGATTCTAATATCCATCGGCCGAACCCAAATGTAAATATAATCCAAGTATATTAAGCTAGTGATTTGTTTAGACATCATTTTTGTAATACACCTTTCATGGCAGGGTGTGTGCATGTACTGCATAGTAAAGTGATGTAATGGGCACATTTCTAGATACCGCGTGCAGTAACTAAAGTGCGTGCAACCTTAAAGACAGAGGATATAGTGCACAGTAACTAAAGAGCGCGCAACCTTGAGGTCAACTAATACTGTGCGCAGTAACTAAAGTGCACGCAATATTAAGGTCAGTGAACCTTTATGTATATGATATGTGTCATAGGCTAGTGAGCCAGTATTATAAGACAGAATGCTTATGTTTTGGAATTAGGCCAGAGTGCCTAGATGTTAAAGGTGAGTGCGCCTATTTTGTATATGTTTCATGATTAATATAAAATACATCGTTGCGCGCAGACTGACCACGATAAAAGAGAAGGGGGACTAGAGTCCAACCAAATAGGGAAAGGGATGTCTCAAAGTTAAGAATAGGGCTAAGCTAGAGAGATTTAAGCCGAAAAGAAATATTATATTAATATTCCTTAAAAACATAAAGTACAGATAATTAATTTATCCTAAGTCCTAAAGTAGGGGACAAGTGTATCAAAGCAACTTCCAACATGACAAGTGTCAATATGGAAACATGCATACTTATTGTCGAGACTT
>ML776963.1:1467794-1555750 GCA_009831015.1 Picea engelmannii
GGGGGGGGGGGACCTTACCATTTTTCCTTCGACCAGAGAACCGGTATCCAGAATACATTTAGTCATTTCTTGAGCTACCTCGTATCTTCCTACCACCGTACCCAGACCAGATTGATAACCATTCCCATTGGTGTACCTGTTAGCTGGGGAGTGGGATTGAAGAGGCGGGTTGTCAGGACCATGAGAAATTCTCTGAGTGAGAGAATTGTTGAGGATCGATTTCATGAAGGTGATAAACTGCGGCTACAACGCTTTGAGACTTCTGGTCTGGCCTGTTGCTGAAGCCCTGGAAGGGAAGTGGGGCAGTCGAAGGACTGTTGAGTAGAGAAGGGGCAAACTTCCTTGGGTGGGACAGGCATGTGGGGAAGGAGAGGTTGTAGGTTGTGGTTGAGTGAACGCCTGAGAGGGAGTCTTTCCGGTTGACCATGAACCTTTAGCCTGGTTAGGAATCCCTGTCTCGGGTGGAGTCTAGTCCCAGCTTGGGGGTGACACACTGTTGAGAATGATGAACAGTGTAGCCTAAGGCTGGGAGGTTCGTGGATGGTCTGCATGTAGTTGGTGACATTCTCACTAAGATAAGTATCGGTTATGTGATGAATTTACATGTTGCATTGTCATTTGTGTGTTATTTTATGGGTTTTATTGCTTGTGTGAGCATAACTGTCCATATGTTTAAGGGTAGACCCATGTATACACTGCATGTCTGTGTTTATAGTTAATTCAGTCTGGAATTGTATATTTACAGAATGAAAATGTTTGTTTATGATTTATATGAGAAGCTTCCGCTAGATTATTGTATGTATATGTTTAATTACATGCAGTTCAGTATGTATGTATGCCTATTTGTGTGTACATACGTATATAAAAGAGAAAAACTTATGTGACATAGCTCAGTTGAATACTGGGGTGTTAGAATATGTTGTCAGAACTAAGTTAAGTGTCTAAGTAGTGGAATTCCCTGGCCTATTGGTGGTCAGGGGTATGTTACACCGGGGACCTATGGGGATTGGAAGGGAGACCCTTGAGGCCTAGGTTGGACCACTCCTTGTCCAATCCAGTTAAAAAATCCAGCTTGAAATAGTTGTCCCAACTCTTGAGAGTCTTCATCAAAGTGTATAGAGAATCTTGGCCTTCTAGGGCCCCTTTTCCAATTTCCTCTTCCTCGGTTACCCCGACCAGGGCTACCTATGCTGAAAAATCTCATTCATCTATGCATTATTGATTAGAAAATAGTTTCTTTAACAACCATACATGACAACTCTTTTTAAATATGAAATAAAATTTTGCTCAGCAACATATTAGACTCATGCAATCCCATCCATACAAATCATTTAATAGTTGTCAATGAGAAGGGGGTGAACAAGGGTTCTGAGATTTTTGAGGTGTTGTATTGAGCGAAAAATGTTAAAATGAGGGGGAAAAGATCATGATTACTGCTCACAGACATCAAACAATCAACTGTATCGTAAACCAAAGAAAATATCACTGTAATTCATCCCCATGTGATCTCTTTAATTGTCATAATACATAATTTATCTTAACTATAATTAAATTTTAAGAACAGGGAGTGGATAGTGAATATGGGAAGGTGAGGGAAATTATAATGTGAGAAAAGTGAAATAATGGTAGGGAAAAGAAAAAATATTGTTCGAAAAACAAATTAAGTAATTCATAAAAAAATTATGTATTCAATGCAAACGATCCAACACCAGTTAAACAATTACTGTGACCAATTAAACAATTACTGTGTGTTAAAACTTGTTCACTATCCCACATCCAATTTCTTTAAAAAATTTCAATTATTACCTTGTATAATCATACTCAAAATCGTCATGACTTTCACCCATCCTGTTAAAAGAATTATGTTTCTTTTCATTTCCTTCCCTTTTATATTTAAAACAAAATCCAAAGGAACATACAGTCATATTGCTTCAACTCTATTCAGCATATAAAAACATCAACCATCGCCCATAATTTCTAAATCCTCAAATCAAACATAGACACAGGTCTTTCCTGAGTTGAACATAATCTTTTAAAACATGCTTGATTCCATTCTTTTGACAAAATTAACAATTAAATTTGCAATGAAACCATACTATGAAAAACCCTATGCTTCATCTCTAATGTTGGGATAAAACAAAATGATGCACGATGTCTCCATAAATCATACACAGTAAAAAACCAAGTCACAGTCATCAACTCTCCAACTTGCAATAATCCGGATCGGGACAAATTAAACACACAACAACCACCAACTTCAATTTATACCATGCTGTAGGAACACACAGACCAACGCATAATGAAAAGAGGAATCTCTGTGACTATACATTACCTATTAATCCCAATCAACCAATTTAATAAAAAGTGAGTTGGGTTATCGATTCAAATGTCACAACAAAAGAAGGCAGCGACTGTATACCAATTCACATATCCAATTACAACTTTTCAACAACCGGATCAAGCAGAGAATAGACGATTGTCAAAGCCACTATCAGAGCACTTAACCAACTTATGACAGTCGACAAGATACCGGACAAGAGTGCAACTAGTTTGGTTTATCAAAATCAGGCTTTGTAACCATGAACACAAGAATTAATCAAGGGTTCGTTTGGTCACCAAACACAGAGAGACTGGAGGTCAACCACATCAATAGTAGGTGAGAAACCTTTGAGACAAGCACAGTGGAACCACAAGCCTTATAACCCTTAGCTTTGTAAAATAAGGTGACAGTTCAAGACCAGGTAGGGTAGGCCCCGATGCAGAGGAGAAATGATTGCTCACTGGACAATAACAAATACCAAGAACGTGCAGAGGCATAACCATCGCGCTTCTCAAGATCCAAACTAATTTATAACCATGTTGATGGAAAAGAAAACCCCAGGTATTACCAATCAACCCTAAAGCATACCTCTTTGCATAATGGCCACCCCATAACCAACTGTGTTGATGCCAATACCATAAAATAAGCCCACAACCAGGTGAAAAACCTGCAAACATGGCTCTGGAGGATACACAGTGACCAAAAGAGGTTTGAAACATACACAAAAATGCCATAACAACCGAATATAACCAGGCATGGTTACCATTAATTGTGAGGAGGCGGACATCAAGGCTAAATAGAGAGAAACCCTCCAACAAAATACCCATAACTATTGAAAACAATAGTGAGTCATCACGGTTTACACCACACAGAACAACCAATGAAATCCCAACTTCAACCATCAAATTTTCCATTTTCAAATGAATAACACACAGTCATTCCAGAGAAAACACCCATGCATTTACACAGTTGCCAATCTCAGGAAAACACAAACGAAGACATTACTGAGCCAATGTTCATTTCATACACAGAGAGAATTCATGGATGGGCGAAAAGAACCATACATGTAACCAGTGGATTTAAAAATACGAGATGGTTGAGAAGTTCCTTCCACGCCTGAATCTCAAAGCTTAACCACATCAAAACCAAATGAACAATAACCGTGCTAGGGCGATGGCCCAATGGGAGAAGTATGGAGTGACGTGCATTTACTACAGGTCGCTTCCATCCTCCACTCCATTCAATTTCGTAGTACACGATAGCCAACCAAAACAAGACCATTAATCCCATGCCATTAATTCAATGCATCGAAACTTGCACATATTGCTTGTCAATTGTGCCACCCCAATACATATTAACAATTGCCAAAACCATACTATAACATATATCAAATGCACCCAATATAACTCAATATAATTCGTATAGACACTAACATTTCTAGTTAGGACTAACACTAATTCCTTTTTTATTTCATTTGCACATAGTATAGCATAGCATAGTATAGTATAGTTCCCTTTCTTGGTTTTTTTTTCATAAGTCCCTTTCCATTTCTCTTGTTTCTTGTTGTTAATAACATGTGTCTTGTGTAGGTGTAATAGGTAATGAATCATGGTGACAATAGAAAATGTAATAACAGTAAATATAAGCCCTTTATAACATGGAATTTCGAGCTTAGAATAACGAAATCAACACATAAAATGCATTATCCATCTACCACTAGGTCGCAAATAAAACCAATATCTCGTCATCAATCATGTAGAACCCTGTAAGCATCATCGAAAAAATAGCATAAAATGTGTGATAAGACTATCTTTGAGCCTCCAGTCTACAAGGGGGTCCCACCTACTAGTATTATATATCATTAGCATAGTTTAAATAATAGGCTTTAGCAATACTTTGCGGGAAAAATCCTCGTTGCGATTTTTATCATCAACAAACTGGTGACTCCACAGGGAGATTTGTTTCCAACAGATTAACAACTCATAACACATGGTATCACAGACTAAGAAAAATAGATCAAGAAGGTATAACTAGAAAGATTATGCAACAGCAGGAAGTGAGCGGATTTAAAGGAAAAAATGATCGAGAATTTGGGAATAATTAATGAAAAATGTTAAGTATGAGGGGGTATATCCCTATATGCATAATCATTCAACCATAATTTTCTCTTTACTTCAACGAGAAAAAATTATGGACTTGCTCTTTTAATTCTCAAATGGATGAAGAAATGGAAAGCAGAAGTGGGAGATAACGAATTTCTTTATAAGACAGTAGTGAAAGAAGATAACAAATTCAATTACGCTTTCAGGGGGAACATCGTAACAATTGTGTAAAATTGATTTTTATTGACTAACAATACCTTGTAGGAGTGTCACTGTGGAAGAACTGATCCAACATCTTATTCTTGACTGAAATTAAACTAAAAAGATTGAAAGCAATAAAATTTGTGACAGAAATAGGACTTCAAAATTTAAAACAACAGAAATAATATGACAGAATTGTAAATGAAACAGAAAGCTATTAAAAGGAAAGCATAATTCAAACTACTGTAAAAACATAATTAAAAAGAAGTGGTGGAAAAAGAAAACAGAACTAGATTACTAATATACAGAAAATCCAAACAGCGTTAAACTTTTCAAGTTGGTTCCACGTAGTGTTTTAAGTGAGAACCGTTAGTGCTGTAGGAAAACAGTCGCCCCTGTAAATATTTTAGAATGTAAGAGTTAGTACCCAGGAAAAAAGAGATCTTGAAAGGACCCAACCATAATTTTTGAAACTTTGAGTGTCTTCCCTTATCAGCGTGAGTTGAATCCCACAACAGTACTTTCTCATTGACTTTAAATTTTATAGTTTTGACACTCTTGTTGAAATACTTCTTAACAGTCTGTTGTCTCCTTTTTATATTATCCAAGGAAAAAATCCTTTGCTCCTATAAGTCTAGGAGTGCATTTATCCTTTATGAAACATCAAAAGAATTTAATTCTTTGATCTGTAGCATCAACCTTAAGAAAGAAAGTTCCAACTCAGTAGGAAGGATGGCTTCTTGACCATAAATAAGCTGGAAAGGAGTGCAGCCAGTGCTTACCTTGGTGGTAGTTCTATCTTCCCAAAGGGCGTAAGTGAGGAGAGTGTGCCATTGACGAGGCTTATCTTCGATGAGCCTTTTGACAATTCTCACCATATTTTTGTTGGTAGACTCAACCTTCCCATTCCCTTGGGGATAATAAGTTGATGAGGTGAAATTTTTAACCCCCAACTTAGCTAAAAATTGGGTTAGCTTAGTAGAAATGAAAGCAGGACCGTTGTCTATAATAATTTCCAATGGAAGACCAAATATGGAAAAGATGTTATTTTCAAGGAAAGAAATTACCTGATCATCTGTTGAATGCTTAAGTGGGACAACTTCAGCCCTATTGGCATAGGGTCAGGCTCTGCAAGTCTTAACATACTCTATTCATGCACTAAGCCAATGACCTCTACTACTTACATCACCTAGATACTTATTTATACTTTACAAAAAGTCCTAAGCATGGGTAAACCCATGGGCCGACATCCCATACCCATTACATAAACCCAAAAAGCCCAAAAATCCCACAAAATGGGTGAGATTCCGTGATATTTGCTTCGCCTAAGCACTTCATCTTCGATCAAACTGTCGAAGTCCCAAAAATGGTCAAACACGACCAATGTTTCCTCAAAACATGGTCAAGGGCCAACAAGCCCATTTTTTAAAATAGTATGTGGCTGTCAAAATAAAAACATGTCTTGCTAAAGATGGAGGCTTAATAAGACCAATAATATTCAATCCCCACTTTGAAAAGGCAAAGTCTAGGAGGACAGGTTGTAATGGCATGGCTGAAAGGCATTCTTTCCCAACAATTTTTTGGCACTTGTCACAAGATGTCGAAAAAACATAAGAGTCACGAAAGATTGAAGGTCAATAGTATCCTTTTCTAATAATCTTGAAACCAGTGGTTTTACCAGAAAAATGACCCCCTACCTGAATGATAGAATTTGAAGAACCATGAGTTTCTTGCAACTGTTTTTGTGCGTCCTCGTCATTTACACAGTGAAGCAACACACCATCAATAGATCTTTGAAACAAGAAGTCTTCTATAATGATGTATCTTGCGGATTCAAGACAAAGTCTTCTCCTTTGATGAGTGTCTAAGTTTTATGGACATCTTTGGTTTTATAAGTAGTAAACTAAATTCTTATACCAGGGATGTTCAAACACATGAAGGATTTGGTTTTCAATGTAAAAAAGTGTTGATAGGGAACTATCTTGTTCATCAATTTCTTCACTATTCTCAGCATGATGAGCTAAGTGAAGGGCTAAGTCATGTCCCTTGATAGTGGTAGAAGTCATGATATTCAAATCATGCTCCTGGATCTTGGAAAGCCAATGTGCAAGCTTCCCTGAAATATAAGTCTGTGAGAGAAAAAACTTGACAGTAGGTAAAGGGACTTTTACCAATGTATGCTTACCTAGGATGAAGTGGTGAAACTTTTCAACAACTTTAACAAGAGAGAAAGCATGTTTGTCAATGAAAGAATATTTAAATTTATCATCAGACAAACTTTGACTCATGTAATCCACTAGTTTTTCATTACCTTGGTCATCATTTTGCATGAGGATAGAAGAAACTGCTTCCTCAGTGGCATTAATATATATCATGAATTCCTTCTCAAAATCTGGCTTTGCCAAAACCGCTGCCGAGCTGATTTCTTTCTTGATCCCTATAAAAAAAATTTCGACATCATCTGTCCAAGAAAAAGAATGATCTTTCTTAAGCAGATTATGAATTGGTTTGACCATCATAGCAAAATCTGGAACAAACCTACGGATGAAGTTAATAACCCCCATAAAAGCTTGAACCTCCTTCTTGGAAGTGGGAGGAGGCAGATTAAGGATAGCAACAATCCTTTCGGGATCAATGCTTATTCCTGAATCAGAGACAATGTGTCCAAGGAGCTTGCCCTCGGTAATGCCAAAAATGGACTTAGAAGGATTTAGAGAGATGCCAAATTTCCTACATCACATGACAACTCCTTTCAGATGACCAAAATGATCTGATCGGGTTTTAGAGTACACAATTAAGTCATCAAGGTAGATTTGAATGATATTGTCGATCAAATCATCGAAAGCTATTTGCATAGCTCTTTGAAAAGTGGCACCTGCATTAGATAATACAAAATGCATATGTTCATTAGAAAAGGTACCCCAACGAGTAATACAGGTGGTTTTATATTTATCTTCCCTTTTTACCTTGATTTGATTGTAATCGGAAAAACCGTCACGTAAGGACATCATCTGTGACCCTGCAACTTGCTGCAAAATCATTTCCATGTTAGGGAGAGGAAAGTGATCTTTGATACTAGCCTGATTCAATGTGTGAAAATCAACGCATAATCTATTCTAACCAGTTTCTTTCCAAACATGAAACAAATTGGAAACTCATTCAAAATATTTGACTGAAAAGATGATTCCATCCTTCAAGAGTTTTTCCAACTCCTTTATAATAGTTGCTTCCATTGCAGGGTTGATAGGTCTTTGTTTTTTCCTAACTAGTTTTATGCCTTCCTTGATGGGAATGGCATGGTGTATAAGAGCAGGATCAAAATCACAAATATCCTCATAAGACCAAGAAAAAACATCTTGAAATTCGCCAAGCATATTGGCAAACTTCATTTTCTCTTCATCAAAACATTGGGCACCTATTTTAACATTATTTGGAGACTCAGGTGTTCCAATGTTCAAGAAGATGGTCTCACCCACCTTCCTTTTTGACTCCTCTTCTTTTTGTTTCTCTTTATTTCCTACATCACTCGATGAAAATGAACTCTCTAGAGGAGTCAATCCCTTAAGAATCTTGTCATCTTCTATGGATATAGTTTCCTTGGGCTTATAAGGTTCATTTTGAATGAAATCATAGATTATCTCATCACTAGGGAAGACCTGCCAAGATTCTATATTGTCAGGGATATATGGACGATATAGAGATTGAAAAATGCAATCAGGTCTGTGTGGCAGAAGTTGTCGATTAGGAGAGGCTACAAAAATAGCTAATTGATCAACCATTGAGTTCAATGCCCTCTTAACATGAGTAATGTTGAAAGATAATAGGTTCGAGATAAGTTCCCAAACAGTTTGGGTGTATCGTTTCATCAAATTGTTGCTAGGAGAGTATATCTTACGTACAAGGTTTACAACAAGCTCATAATCTCCAAAATCTAAAAGGTGACCACAACCAAGATTATAGGCATTTTCAATGTCTAATAATAAAGCTTCTAATTCAGTGACATTGTTTGTGCAATAAAACTCCAACCTGTACGAAAAGTTATGAATTTTACCCACAGAAGAGTACAAGATTATGCCAGCTTTGTTACCTTCACTAGAGCATGAACCATCAAAGTGCATGTGCCACATACCATCATCTAAATCGATTTTTTCCAATGGAATGTTATCCTCCTCAACAAAGATGGAATACACCCCTAGGTCCTCTTCGATATAGTTCACATTAGGTTGTGGGACACTCTCTATGTAATGTGAAATCCTTCCCTCTCTAAGGACTATAATGTTTTTACCATTCCGAGGAATGGATAAGTGTGTCCCGTCGAGTGAGAGGTATCCACCCATCAAAGCTTGCCAATCTCTTCCCAAGATGATTGAGTAATTGCTCATTGGCATATCAAACACCTGAATACTAAGGGTTGTCCTTATTTCAGGGTGTGCGCACAAAACTAAGGTCACATATTTAATCTCACCTATAGTTGTTTGTTGTATACTATTATAAGAGAGCATGCTTTTGGCATTTTTATTTGTACAAGACAAGCCTATCTCTTCCATAATAATCTTTGACATCACACTTGAGCCCGAACTGCCATCAATGAGGCAACAATGGGCGATATTATCCATAATATTTACAGAAATATAAAAAGGGGGATTTTTTATAGGGTATCTAAAGTTATGTACACCTACTTTATTTACAGACAAATCCTCTTCATTTATCTCTTCAGAGAGGTTGGCTACAACAAAATCTTTTCCTTCCATGAATTGTTTTAGATGCCTCTGTTATTTAGGGATGACAACCATGTCCAGAAGGGTTGCATCTGCTTTGATGTTGGCCAACTGATTTAGGATATTTTATTTGGAAGAGGGGAGAGGGGAAGTAGTTCCTTGAATTTCAAGAACCTTAGGAACCTAAATAGTAGCAGCTGGTGAGGATGATATCAGGATAGAAGAATTGCGGGGAGGATCATATTTGTTTTTGGGAGCATAGGATTTGTTCCTAGTATTGATGATCATGACATCCTCTGGCTCTGCAAAATCTAGGGCAACGATGGTAGTTTATGGTATTTTACCAAAGATATTATATTTGGAATTCTTCTTTACCTCACATGTGGTTTCCTCATGGTGTTCCTTGCAAAAGTTACAACAATTTCAAGGCATGATAGCTTTAGGCTGAAAATTATTCTCAATTGGATTTCTAAAGGGGGGCGCAGAAGAGGATGAAGCTCCAGGGGTGAGAGGGGAGACATTTACCTTTCGCTCATATGATATCATACGATTATTCATGTCTTGTACAAACTGTAAGAGGGCTGACATGTCTGTCTATTTAACTAATTCTCCATGAGGAAGACCTGTTTTTTCAAGTTGTTATTCATAATCTAAACAAGTATGCAAAGCAGAACCGAGATTATCAATGGATTTTTCCTCAAGCCTATGACGATAGGGGGAAGGTAATTCATTGTAGTAATGCATGAAAGCAGCTTGGTTCTGAGGTCGAATGAGTTCAAGGATTTGATTGTATAACTTAGTGAAATGCAAGTTGAAGGACTTGATGGTCTCACCATTCATATAGGTGATGTTATTGTACTCCCATAATTGCTCGGTTGGGCTTTTAGATTTCCCATAAGTGGATTTGAACTAGTATACTAAGTCCTGCCAAGTAGATAGAATCTTAGGAGGAAGGTCAAAGAAATCGGCTGCATCCTTTCCTTCCAAGGAATTGACAAATAAGTGCATGCAAGTATCGTTGTCATTGGCTCCTATGTTGTGAAAAGCATTAGAAAATGCCACCAGGTGTTCGTTTGTAGTGGTAGTGTTGTTCCCTGAAAACCTAGGAATATTCTCTTTGAATTTAGGAAGTGGATGAGTAGCATGTGCTAGGTTAAGAGGAGAGGAAACATGCCATGGTGTGGTTATGATGTATTCTTCAAATTGAAAAAGCCCATGATTTTTAATGACTTTGGTGGGGTTTGTGGTAGATTGGACAGGGACATGGTGGCTATATAATCTACCAATCACTGACGAAGTTGAATACTGAGAGGAGGAAGCACTTCCAGTGCCACCAGAGCCACCACTAGATGCCATCTTGTGGATGATAGGTAAGGGAGAAAAATATGAATTGGATGAATCAGACAAGGTTCTCCTTAGAGCACTTTGTTGGGTTGATGACACAACGTTCCTTCTTCCTATTTCATAAATAGGATTAATTTCAGGTGATAAGCCTCTTCTTCTCATAGAAACACGAGAGTCTAAGAACATGAAAAGAAGGCCAAATCTGAAGGAATGAGAAGGTTATTGTTGATTTCTAGGTTGTCTACATCTAGCTTCCCAACGTTCTTGGGCACTAATGTCTCATTCAATTGCTTCCCATGAATGATTTATCTCATCCCGAGTATTAGTAGTGTCTAAAATGGTGTTAAACAAATTCAAAGCAATGATGGTCTGATCTTGAAGATTGAGCTCAATATTGGACTGCCTTGCAACAGGTATAGTCATTAAGAAATAAAATAGTCAAAGGATCAATGTAATAAAAATATATGTATTCGATGATAATCAAGCATAAAAATCAACCAGAGAGATATTGAAGATCTCCCCAGTATGGTCGCCAAATAAATGTTGAGAAAAATATATGAAATGATCTTACTCAAGCATTTTCAGATCTTGCTTGGCTAAATAAAGACATAAGGGAATGTCACCCTATGTTTATAGCCATCAAAATTTGTATCCTAATTCACAAGTATTGGTTATAAGTGCTTAGGCTGGTTTTTATAAATGGAAGCTTGCTGAAAAATTCATTATTTATGTAATTTTCTGAATATAACAGATGTTGAAATAAATACAGAGACAGAAGTAAAGACACCAAGTCAATAATCAAAACAGATGAGACATAAATAAATCGTTTATTTCATTCCAATTTGTCAAAAGAATCATTCTCTTTACAAAATTCCCTAAGGAAGTTTTGGACCAAAGTCAAACTTAGATGTCCCCGATGAATCATACAAATAGACTTCTGACAAAAAGTAAAAAATTGAACTTTAAAAGTTGGATCAGCTTTCCACATATTTCTTTCCACTCGACTCTGCACAATAGCCTTTGTCAGTCATGAAATTTAATTCACAAATAGACAAGTCTACACAGACTATCAAAGATAGATCAACACCTCTGAAAAAAAAGTTTTTGAGTGATGTAATTCAGCCCTGAATCTTGTTGAATCTTGTTGTCTACAATAGGACCTTGCTATCATAAAAGATAATTAGGCTTCCAATGAATTAAAGAATGAATGAAAACTGAATTATCTCAACAAAACTAAAAAAACAGACCTTAGTATGCTTCTCCTTCTATTCTCCTCTTGTTCCTCCTTTTCCTTTTTCCTTTAAGCAAATTAGAATTGGTTGAACTAGTTGAACTACTTCTTTAGTTAAGTTAACTAAAACTCAACCAAATTTTTAGTTAAGGGGGAAAAGTAATAAAATCATAATAAGGGTTTTTAATAAATAATAACCAGTAGGTGGGACCCCTTGTGACTCCCTTTAGTTCTTTAACAATCATAACACAACTAGTTAATCAAACAAAACATCCCTCCTTGTGACTCCCATAATCACTTTCATATTTTGACAATTTATATCAATGATAATTGAAATTATTTCCAAAAATATATTACCCATATATCCAAAAAATAGTGTGTTGTCCAAAATTTTAGAAGTCAACTATTCTCAACAATTAATAAATAAAAACTTAAAATCCATATTTGCCACTCTGGGAGGCAATCATTCCCTTGTTGCTTCTGTCAACTTTTGATCTCTCTGAATTTTCCTTAGGATGTGTGGAGCCTTTAGGCCTAATCTCACTGATCACATGAGAACAATCATCTCTCAAATGCATGCGGGAGGACACAGATTTGGCATAGTCATTTGAGGGTGAGGAAGGGGCAGCAACATCTTTTCCTTTGTCAGGAGCATGGTGGGACTTGGTTTTTAACCTTTTTCTTGCATGAGAAGATTGTACTGGTGAGTGGACAAGGGCATCTTGGGAAATTTTATTAATAGGTGGAGGGGCATGTAGAGATAAGTTTTTAGTTAGGCCAGTCACGATGTTGGGAGATTGTCAGGTGGACAATCTCTTGCCATCTGTCGTTTTCAGGGACTTCAAGTTGCAGTGAGACATGAGGAGGCACTGGGATACCGGGGACCTGTGGGGATTGGAAGGGAGGCCTTTCAGGCATAGGTTGGACCACTCCTTTTCCAATCAAGTTAAAAAATCCAACTTGAAATAGATGACCTAACTCTTGCGAGTTTGCATCAAAGTGTATAGAGAATCTTGGCCTTCTATGGCCCCTGTTCCAATTTCCTCTTCCTCGGTTATCACATCCATTGCTACCTCTGCTAAAAAAGTTCATTCCTGTATGCATTATTGATTATCAAATAGTTTCTTTAACAACCATACATGACAACTCTTTTTTAAATATGAAATAACATTTGGCTCAACAACATATCAGACTCATGCAATCTAATCCATACAAATCGTTTAATAGTTGTCAATGAGCAGGGGGTGAACAAGGGTTCTAGGATATGTGTGGGTTGTATTGAGCGAAAAACTTTAAAATGAGGGGGAAAAGATCATGATTACTGCTCATAGACATCAAACAATCAAATGTATCGTAAACCAAAGAATATATCACTGTAATTCATCCATGTGTGATCTCTTTAATTGTCATAATACATAATTTATCTTAAACATAATTAAATTTTAAGAATAGGGAGTGGATAGTGAATATGGGAAGGCGAGGGGAATTGTAATGTGCGAGAAGTGAAATAATGGTAGGGAAAAGAAGGAATATTGTTCGAAAAAACAATTAAGTAATCCATAAAACAGTTATTTATTCAATGCAAACGATCCAACACCAGTTAAACAGTTATTGTGACCAATTAAACAATTACTGTGTGTTAAAACTTGTTCACTGTCCCACATCCAATTTCTTTAGAATTTTTCAATTAATACAGTGTATAATTATACTCAGAATCATCATGAATTTCACCCATTTTGTTAAAAGAATTATGTTTCTGTTCATTTCCTTCCCTTTTATATTTAAAACAAAATCCAAAGGAACACACATTCATATTGCTTCAACTCTGTTCAACATATAAAAACATCAACCACTACCCATAATTTCTAAATCCTCAAATCAAACATAGACACGGGTCTTTCCTGAGTTGAAAAGACTCTTTTAAAACATGCCCGATTCCATTTTTTTGACAATATTAACAATTAAATTTGCAATGAAACCATACTACAAAAAACCCTGTGTTTCATCACTGATGGTGTGATAAAACAAAACGATGCATGATGTCTCCATGAATCATACACAGTAAAAAGCCAAGTCACAGTCATCAACTCTCCAACTTGCAATAATCACGATTGGGACAAATTAAACACACAACAACCACCAACTTCAATTTATGCCATGATGTAGGAACACACAGACCAACACATAACAAAAAGAGGCATCTTTGTGACTGTACATTACCTTTTACTACCATTCAACCAATTTAATTAAAAATGAGCTAGGTTATCGATTCAACCGTCACAACAAAAGGAGGCAGCGAATGTATACCAATTCTCATTTCCAATTACAACTTTTCAACAACTCAATCAAACAGAGACAAGACGATTGTTAAAGCCACTATTAGAGAACTTAACCAACTTATGAAAGTCAACAAGAAACACGACAAGAGTGCAACTGGTTAGGTTTATCAAAATCAGGCTCTGTAACCACGAACACAAGAATTAATTAAGGGTTCATTTGGTCACCAAACATAGAGAGACTGGAGGTCGACCACATCAACAATAGGTGAGAAACCTTCGAGACAAGCATGGTGGAACCACAAGCCTTATAACCATTAGCTTTGTAAAATAGGGTGACAGTTCAACACCAGGTAGGGTAGGCCCCGATGTAGAGGAGAAATGATTTCTAACTGGACAGTAACAAATACCAAGAATGTGCAGAGGTATAACCCTCACGCTTCTCAAGAGATGAACTAATTTATAACCAAGTTGATGGAAAAGCATACCCCGGGTATTACCAATCAACTCTAAAGAATACCTCTTGGCATAATGGCCACCCCATAACCAACTGTGTTGATGCCAATACCACAAAATAAGCCCACGACCAGATGAAAAACCCATGAACATGACTTTGAAGGATACATAGTGACCAAAAGGGGTCCGAAACATCAACAACGCCATAACAATTGAATATAACTGGGCATGGTTACCATTAATTGTGAGGAAGTGGCTAGCAAGGCTAAACAGAGTGAAACCCTCCAACAAAATACCCATAACTATTGAAAACAACAGTGAGTCATCACATTTTACACCACACAGAACAGCCAACAAAATCCCAAATTTAACCATCAATTTTTCCATTTGCAAACGAATAACACACAAAGTCATTCCATAGAAAACACCCACACTTTTACATAGTTTCCAATCTCAGGAAAACACAAACCAACACATTACCGATCCAACGTTCATTTCATACATAGAGCAAATTCATGGATGGGCAAAAAGAACCATACCTGTAACCAATGGATTTAAAAATGTGAGTTGGTCGAGAAGCTCCTTCCACGCCTAAATCTTGGAGCTTAAGAACAACAAAACCAAATGAATAATAACCATGCTAGGGTGACGGCCCAGTGGGAGAAGTATGGAGTGACGTGCATTTACTTCACTTCGCTTCCATTCTCCACTCCATTCAATTTTGTAGTGCACAACATATAGCTAAAACAATACCATTAATCCCATACCATTAATTCCATGCATCAAAACTTGCACATATTGCTTGCCAATTGCACCACCCCAATCCATATTAACCATTTCCAAAACCATTCTATAACATATATCAAATGCACCCAATATAACTCAATATAATTCATATAGCCACTAACATTGCTAGTTAGGACTAACACTAATTCTTTTTTATTTCATTTTCACATAGTATAGCATAGCATGGTATAGTATAGTTCCCTTCATTGGATTTTTTTTTCATAAGTCCCTTTCCATTGCTCTTGTTTCTTGTTGCTACTAACATGTGTCTTGTGTAGGTGTAACAGGTAATGAATCATGGCGACAATAGAAAATGTAATAACATTAAATATAAGCCCTTCATACCATGGAATTTCGAGCTTAGAATAATGGAATCAACACATAAAATGCATTATCCATCTGCCATTACGTCACAAATAAAAAAAATATCTCATCATCAATCATGTAGAACCCTGTAAGAAACATCGAAACAACAGCATAAAATGTGTGATAAGACTATCTCTGAGCTTCTAGTCTACAAGGGGGTCCCACATACTAGTATTATATATCATTAGCATAATTTAAATAATAGGCTTTAGCAATACTTTGCGGGCAAAATCCTCGTTGCGATTTTTATCGTTAATAATGTGCAGAATGCACAGGTTCATGATTCATTATGAAAAAAAGGTCTGCTATTGTAGCATGTTGATGTATCCAATAGGTTAGGGAGAGACTAACCAAGGATTCTCAAGGAAAGGAGTAGGAATATCACAACAGGGAGTAGATTTCATAAAAAAATAAGGAGAAAGAGGGGGAACACTTTTCTCACCCTAAAAGATCTGAATCATTTAATAGGGTTGTAAGCCTTAGAAGAGAAGTTGTGGAAACAAGTACAGATGGAAAAAGGAAAATAAATAAATAAGTAAGTTTGAATGAATAGGCTTGGTTAAGCCATGATAAGTAAAGGTAGTGAGGACTTGGAAAATAACTCAGTTGAAATGAAATTCCGGGACTTTGTAGAAGGAGTTTGACCAGAGAAGAGTTCCTTAACCCTGTCCTTGTTGATGATTATATTTCTATGGTACGAGAGATTCATTTCTATGGTACGAGAGATTGATTTACTAATGTAGGTAAGTGTTTTTGAATAAGGATGTTGATGGTTGTATGTTTATAGAATACAATTGAAATTGGATTGTGATTGCACTAGCTAACACATTAAGGAATAATCTGGTAGAGTGCATAGAGATACGTTGGGTAATATCTGAAAATGTTTTATTTTCTTGAATGTTAGGATACAAGGATTTTTATTTACATGCGACTAATATATTTGTGATGCATGCCACATGTAGAAAGAAATTTGAGTTGTTTAGAAATACAGTTGCCAATGATGGGCCACCTCAAGCAGAGGATGAGTATGAGAAGGTTGTGGTTAAAGGATTGTTGAAGGGACTTTAAAAGTCCCCATAAAGCACCACTGATGAGGTAATATTAGAGAGGGTTCTAGCAGCCAAAGAAGGTATAAAATGTTCATACCTATGTGGCATAAGGTATGAAGTAATTTGGAAAGAATCCCTTCTGAAAAGATTTCATTTTCTTAAAGATATGCGAATAATTTTGAGTGGCTATTGTATGCCATTTCTACCCAAGCAGGGTAAGATTCAGGAAAGAAGAACATGAGTAATAGAGAGAGGAGTTCTATGCCAATCAAGGATGAGTTATAATCCTTGCAAAAACTTGCATGAGTAAGGAGTACCATGGGTAAAATGACCAATCTAGGTAGATTTGGAATAAAGGTACTCATAGCTACCACGTTGCATGGAATGCATTGAGGAAATACATGTTTTCATAAAGGGGCAGACAATGGATTGCCCATTAAGAAAGGAGGACCTTACAATACTCTAATTGAATTGTAGAGGTGTTAAATAAAAGAGAATTTTGGGTGGCCATGAGTGTTGGCACTCTGGTTACTAATGAAGGAAGAATGCTTGGGTGCATTCAAGAGAAACTTTTAGTTTCATATGTGCTGATATGGGATAGTGATCAACCTATTGTAGAAATTTTAATACAAATTATGTATTGTTGTGATTCTCCTTATATAACAATTATATGCCACTTTTAAATACAGAATCGCTTCTACTAATATTCTTGCGCAATTTAAAACACGATCACCAATTGCAATATCAAGAAGAAAGATCAATTGCAGATAACACAGATGTTTTACTGGGAAAGCATAAATCTAAAAACCCCACTATCATATGTTATGTATATCATGGATCATGAAACAATATCATACAAAAATCTAATCCAAGAGCTCTCAATACAATAAAATCGTCTCACACTGTCATACAAAAATCAGCAAATACATGTGCCAATTCTCTGCCTCCAGACAGCCTGCCTCCTCTACGCAATTCCCTGCAATGGAAAACCTACAAATGATTCAAATTCCTCTTGCCTAGGATACAAATTTCTCATGGGCACATCCACTGTGTGTGATTGCATGAGTACACTTCACTCAAATCACAACTGATAGCCAAACTATCCCTTTCACCTGTTATCTCAACTGGGTCTCCATTGGATCTTACATGCATGTAGTTAACAGTGGTAAATCTTCAGTTGCATGTGATATCACTGATTGTGAATTAATTAATAATTAATTCACTAAACTCTCACTAGTGTAAGTTCAGTTACAACTAGTACAATTGATCTTAACTCAATTCACTGAGTTAAACTAATTTACAACTCACATAACTACACTTATAACTCTGTTACAACTTCAAGTCATTTAGTTACAACCAATCTGACTTCCATGTCCCACCAGTCAACCTTTGAACACGAATTTCCTATAGCTAATTGATTTTCCATTTCAGTTAACTATTTCAAGTAATTATGAGATAATATATTAATATTTATTGTCCAATTTATTTAAGGGAAAAATAAATTAGACACACATATCTTGTTGACTTTTCAACACTCCCTCTCAACAGGAAAGGGATTATCCTTCACCCCAATCCTGTCTCTATGGTATTCAAATTTTCTCCTGGTGAGCGCGTTCTCAGAATGTCTGCATCTTGATCTTCTGTAGGAATGTACTTAAGCAACATGATCTTCCACTACACACAATCTCTAAGATGATGATACCAGATATCTATATGCTTAGATATATCATGAAAAACATGATTAATCGAGAGTTTAATGCAACTCTATTTATCGCAATGAATCACTATCGGATCTAAATGAGAACCAAACAAACCAACCAAGATATTTCTCATCTAGATAGCCTCACATGCATCTTGACTCGCTGCCATGTATTCTTCTTCCACTGAACTGAGTGCCACAGATCTTTTCTTCTTGCTGTACCAAGAAACAACTGTAGATATGATACTAAATATCCCCCCTGATGTGCTCTTTCTGTCCGTTGGGTTGCCTTCCCAATTTGCATCCGTGAAGCCATGCAACTTCACCTCATCCATTTGTTTGTACCATAAGCCATACTCAGATGTGCCCCTCGGGTATCTCAGGACATGCTTACCTGCCTTCCAAAAGAGCTTGGTAGGATTAACCATCGCTTGACTTAGCTAGTTAACCGCATAGCAAATGTTCGGTCTCGTATTCACTAAATACATTAGCAAACCCACTAACTGTCGATAGACAGCAGAATCCACTACTTCTACAAAAGTAGCATCCTCTTTCCTCCAGTTTCCTGGAAGAGGAGTATCCATGGGTTTGCAGCCCTCCATGTGAAACTTACCCAGTATCTCCCTTGCATACTTGCCTTGAGACACAAAAAGTTCACCATCTCGTTGCCATATTTCCAATCCAAGGAAATAATGAAGAAGGACCAAATCCTTCATCTCGTACTCCTTTGCAAGGTCCTCCTTGCATGAGTGTATCAACTGCTCATCACCAGTTAGTATTAAATCATCAACATAAAGAACAATGATTAAAATATTACCCTTGTAGATCCATCTCGAACCTACCACTGATTTGTCGACCGGCCTTGGAACAATTTACCAAGCACTTTTTTTGACAATGGATTCATACTCCTCCACCATTGCATCTACCCAAGTGGGCTTCTACACTGCTTCCTAAAAGGAAGATGGTTCAGTCACAATACATTTTCTCATGAGAGCCATGTATCCAGTAAATCGATCAGGAGTATGTCTCTGTCTATGCTGTGAAGTAGGGGCTCCTACATTCTGTGCAGCATATAGTCTCAATCTATCAGCTTCCATGGTGTGCTTTCTGCCATTTCTGATGGATGGCTCTGCATGAGTGGCTTCCTCCACTCCATGAACAGCCTCATGTGGCTGATCCACATCTTGAGACTCATCTTTGGGAACTAGCAGTTCCTCCTCTGCATGCAAGTCCAGATCCCTCTCAAGCGACAACCACATGGATTTCTCCTCATCGAATTTTATATCCCGTCACATAACAGTCATCTTACTATTAGGAAAATACACACGACAATTATGAGGTGTTTTTGTGTACCCCACAAATATCCCAACTTCAGCAGTCAGTTCTAGCTTCTTCTCGGCATCCGTGGTCACATGCACATAAACAGATGAGCCAA
This sequence comes from Picea engelmannii, assembly GCA_009831015.1. NCBI lineage: Eukaryota > Viridiplantae > Streptophyta > Pinopsida > Pinales > Pinaceae > Picea > Picea engelmannii. The sequence goes on from ML776963.1 coordinate 1,487,778, forward strand.
AAATCTTAAAATGTGAAACATCAAGTTTCTTACCAGTGAAAGCTTCTTCAGGTGTACTCATGCCAAGTACTCTATGAGGAAAATGGTTTTGCACATAAACCACAGTGTTGTATGCTTACACCCACAAATGCATTGGTAGGCCCTGATCATGCAACATTGCTCGTGCTACACCCATGATCCTTATGTTCTTCCTCTCCACGACCCCATTTTGTTGTGGGTTATGAGGCACTATGAGTTCTCTTTGAATTCCTTCTTTGCTGCAGAAGTCTTTGAATTCATTAGAGATGTATTCTCCACCATTATCACTCCTTAGATCCTTCACTTGCTTCCCCTACTCTTTCTCCATCAATTCTTTAAACTCACAGAACTTTTAGAATGTTTGATCCTTCTTCTACACGAATAAAATCCAACATTTACGAGAAGATTCATCAAAAAAAATAACATAATACTTATGTTTTGTTGTTCAAGCAACCGAGAATGGTCCACACACGTCTGTGTGAAATTTCTCTAGGATCACCGAGGCACAGTTCTCCTTTTAATGAAAGGTGGACTTTACATACTTCCCCATGGTGCAACCCTTGCACTGATCTAACTGAGCAAGTGTTCCCATTAGAAGTCCAGTAGATATTTGTTGCATGATCTTCAAGGCTCCATGATGAAGATGGCCGAATTTCCTGTGCCATAATTCGCCCTCATCCTGGCTCACCACTTTTTCTTCCTTGCCCATCATGGCAGCGCAGCCATCTACCTCCAACATGTAGATATTTTTAACTTGAATCCCTATCTTCTTGACTTGACCCATTGTTTTATGTCACAGGAAAGATTTTCCATCTCTGAAAACAACATCATAGCCTTTGTCCTCCAACATTGTGACTGAGACCAAGTTTTTCTTCAGACCTGGAACATGAATAACATATTTCAATTGAAATGGTTTACCTGACTCTCTCTGAAAGGTAATGGTACCAATGCCAGTTGCACTGTATCGTCCATCGTCGCCCATCTCTATATGAATTTTGAGATCTCTCTCCTCCAAGTCACTGAAAAACTCCTTATCTCCTGTCATGTGGAAGGAAACGCCATTATCCAAATACCACCCCGATCCCAATGAACTTGAATCCATGCATATGATCAAGAAGAAGTCAAGTTCAAATTGTGAGGCAAGGGCCTCACCAGTTGCAGCTCCAACAACCTTTTTTTTTTTTTTCTGTGGACAATTAGTAGCGAGATGCCCATGTTCGTGACAATGAAAACACTTCACTTTGGAAAAATTCAAATTCTTTCCTTTAGACTCATATTTTGAATGGAATTTATTTCCCTTCCCTTTCCTTGTGTTGTGAGGGAAATCTCCGTACGGACTAGCCCAATTCTGTTGTGAGGGAAATCTCCCTACGGACTAGCAAATAGGGTTTAGACTTTGCATGCAGATATGACCGAAGAAAAACTACTTTCTACCTTCATCCCTAGATTTAAATCCCCTTTTCTTAGTAAATGCATGGAAAGATCAACCTACCTCGTTTCCAATGTTTGATGTCGATCCTTTGTTGTACTTGATTACTTGTTCGCAATACTCCTTCCAAAGCTGACTTGCATACAAGAAAAGCAACAACTACGCATGCATCCTACTTATATACTAACAGGTTAGAAATCCAAACATATACTAATCAAACTATAAAAAGTTCATGAATTGGGACGGGAAAAGCATTTTCTTTATTACTTTGAATGAGTCAACTTACAAAAGTTGAGACCGGTCACCGCTCCGTGAACCTGATCCTGGGCTCCTCTTTGACTGTCCTCCAACTACTTTCCTTTGTATCTCCTTTGGCAAAAGGAAAGGATAAAAGGTTGGGAAAATGGGAATACGTAAATGGGCAGAATTTCTTTGCTATATTTTTCCTCTTTTCCAATGGGACCCCTACCCCTTATTTTATAGGTTAGAAGGAGATAGGTATTTGGACAAACCCTCAGCCATGCATGGCCGGGAGTTTCAGTTAACTCACCCATAACTTTTGTGTTCTGTCAGCAACTTTCCTTTTTTTGTGCTTTTGTCAGTCCACCTGGGTTGTTTTGGGTTAGCCAATGTGTACACACGTGCAGTAATGGAGTAGGGCGCGTGGGCCTTTATAAAAGAGGATTTTCAAAGAGTTGTTCAACAGTTCTTTGGCAAAGAAGGGATATGAGATGACCTGATGCCAGGTAAGCATGTATGGTGCAATTTAGGATTATAACAGATGCCCCCTAATGTGTGAGGGTAGAAGAGCATCTGATGGCCAAAATACATTACCAATCTTTACTGATGTGTCGAACGATTGAGCCCAAGGATCAAGAACCGGGAGGCGCCGTCTGCAAAATAACACATGTCTCACCGAGGCGGGCATACTCATGCTTAGGATAAAATAGAATCATGGCTACTAATCAAATACATTGTAGATCCATGTCATATAACTATATATAGAGTAGTTGCGAACAATACACAACGGAGCTACATCTCGAAATCAGAAAGATATACATATAGAGTATCCATCTTCCAGAAGCTGATTCGGCCTGATGGCTAGAGATGAGATCTTCATAGCTTGAGCAACAACTTTAAAATATTCCAAACTCGGGTAGGAGTGTAATATGAGTGTACGACTGCACTACCCAGAGGTCTTTGATGGCTCGTCGGTCATGGACTTGATGATCAGACTGAAGGCTTCATTGATTTCGAACAAGGACTTGATTGGACATTCAGGATGGTCGGGCATGAGGGCAAGAGACAAAAATGCAGAGGGGTTGAATCAAGCTTGGTGACAAACTTCCCTTGGAAAATAGCATGACAAATGATGAGACTCAGGCATCATGGCATTAACATAAGTTTACGAGGCAGGAGGCAACACAAACTCTCCATATGTTTGGAAGAATAACCAAACGGGGGAGGACACAGCTCTATGTAGTGAGAACAACTTCCTAAGGTCATATTAAATCCCAGGGTTTGATGAACAAACAGACAGATGTGCTTTATCCAAAGGCGACTCATTATGCTGCCAATAAAGAAAATACTTCTCCCTTCCTCTTTTTGGGATATATTTGAATTTTTTTTTGTCCTTTTCAATAATTGTGGAAAAAGAATAAAGGAATATTACGTTACAAAGGAGGAATGAGTGTTGCAAACATACAAGCTCAAGGCACAAGGACAAGAATGATGTTCTAGTAGAATGGCACTCGGGGAAAATCCTCTGGGGGTCAAAGGTGTTAAGACGCAAAAGCAAACTGTTACAAGGCTGGCATATAAGGTATGCAAACATGGTTAATAAAACACACAATGGTAACGTCCTTCGATGTAAGTTTAACGAGCCTAGAGAAGGTAAGCTCGGTGGTTTTTCATATTCAGAGAGTCTGAAAAAACATAAAAGGAGACTCCCTTGGGGTACTTTTTTCGATGATAGTCTAGTCAGTTCGAAAAAGGGGTAAACTAGTACCGATTAGACTTCGATTCAAAACCATTTTAATGAGTGTGATAAGGAAAAGATCACTTGGCTATTTTTTCATTTTTAGGGAGTCTGAAAAAAGATTAATTTTCTTCTAGACCAATTTAAAGAGTGTGAAAGAATAAGGTCACTCGGTAATCTTTTCAATTTTAGGGAGTCTGAAAAGAGCTTAACTATGGACTCCGTTGGGGTTCCTTCTTGATAAGTTTAGTCCCTCAGGCCCAAAAAAGGGATAAAATTATACCTAAGAGTACTCTTCTATAGAGCTGAAATTCCATAGAGTATACCTTTGTTTGTACAGTTGACCGTCCAGACCGAAAAAGGGGTAAACTACCGCTAGACAGACGTGACTTCAAATTTCATTTTAATGAGCGTGAAAGGCCACAATATTGCTCGACAATATTTTCATATTTAGAGGGTCTGAAAAGGGATTAAAAGAAGACCCGTTATTTTTTGGGAGTCCTGAGGGTGAGGTCAAGAGCGAAGAAGAATCATGCAAATGAGGCTCAAACTCATATTCAGGAAAGACTATAAGGACTCTCGAGCCTACAGTGTTTTTAGAGACAGCATGAATGCCATAATGCAACCAAGATCTACCTAGGGCATCCATGTTCTGTGTCACAATTTGATGGGATCGATCCTATGGCAAATGAAAAAGACAACGAGATACAAAAATCAGGGTAGAAACCTAACCTATATGCTCAAGTTGATCGTCGGAAAATTTTTCATGGACCATCAAAATTTACTCAAAACTTAAAAAAATGTCCCAATACCCGATCAAATCCCTCCCATATAGCTCCTGAATCACTCTAAATGGTTTTTGGTATAAAGAAAATGATAAGGGAGGCCAAAAAAGTCTATAAATAGAAGATGGCAGCTCATTATCACCATTGCTGATTTGGAAATTGACTCTAGAGCCAAAAGACCCCCTTTGATAAAAACGATGATTCCGAGAGCTACAGTGGACAAAACGAACTTCCGTCTGGACCAAGTAAGTACAAACTCCCCTATCTAGCTAGTCAATTCTTGATTTTTTCTTTTCATTTCATTTTTTGGGTGGGCGTCAACTTTTAAAAGGTCAGCCCTAGGTCCATGCGGGCTGTCTTTGGACAGGCCGTGTGTACACTCGGTCAGGGTAAAATCTGCCCACGTGTACACGTGACTGTCACCTAGATAGCACGCGTGGACCTCCCTTCATAGAAAAAAAATTAAAAAAGCACTCACTCACCCTCCTGAACCTTGTTATGTTGGTAGGATGTATGTCCAATGGAGGGAAAGGGAGCACAAAGAAGTTGGAGAGTTGGTTGCAAGAGATCCGAATGCCATGGCCGCATTGATGTAATGTGGTTTGCTAAAGTTCTTCCTATGTCCGTTTATGTGGGCACAACCGAGGCTACTGAATGCCTTGGTTGACTATTGGCACCTTGATGCAGAGGCCTTCATACTAAAGGGGCAATCACTGGTGCCCACCACCGAGGATATCTACTTTTTGACTGGCCTCTCAAGGAGAGGGGAACCAGTCAATTTTAGGATGTTTCCGTCGGGGCCACATAACATAGCAGAACTGATAGCCCTGCACTGTGAGGCTGGGACAAACCGTTTGAGATCCCAGGTGCCCATAAGTAAGATCACTAACCTATCACTACAAGTGATATTATTGCTCATTGGGTGGATTACCGGTTCAGCGACCTTGCATCAGGCGTCCCATGCACAGATGAATTGTGCTATCCAATGCTTGAATGCACAAATTTTTGACTGGAGTACCACACTACTAGAGTGTATGAAGAGGAAATTGATAGATTGTCGTCAGCAGACACAAAGGAAATTCAGGTTCGGGACTATTTTGTGTTTGTTCTTTTTCGAGAGAGTTCCGAGCTTTAGTCCTCAGGTAGTGGTATGAGGACATCAAGCATCTTTTCCTGTTGTATGTAGATGGGCAGTATTACTGCCACGACAGGGTGGTGGAAGGACCAATGAATCCTTCGATGATGACCTTTTTGCATGGCTGTCACGACAAATCCATGTGATCGAGGATTACCCATATGCAGGGATAGATTTTTCGAGAGATCCTGAGATACCCGTGCCTCTTGGTGAGGAGTGAGGGGAGATGGGTAAGTCTCTACCTTTGTAGTTTTTTTGTTTTATATGTGATTTTTATGTGATTTTTATGTGATTTTTGTTATATATGTCATTTTTTTTATATGCCAGAGTATTTGACAGATATACGTTTGTTGCATGTAGATGTGGGACCAGTGTGACCTGTCAATTATGCAAGGAATAGGCGTTGTCCTCAGCCAGGGGCCGCAACTGCCACTGCCGGGGGACCAACAGTGGCAGGAGACCTCCCAGCCAGGGAGGATGAGAGGGTACTTAGATGATTTGAGAGGAACTTTACTGCACTCATTCACACAGTCCCAATGGCAGAGATTGAGGACCTGCCGCCATCCATGCAACCTCATGTAGTGGGGGCATCTTGGACGTGGGTCCGATTGTTTAGGCATTTAGCCCATGATGTGGACCAGTATAACAAGGCCCATAGGCCCTGAACCTATTTAGACATTTTACGTGCCATGAGCACTACTTGTATATATTTTTTGAGGGCATAAGCCCTGTGACTTGTTATTGGTCCTATTTTTGAGGCGCTTACGTCCATCTATGTACTCTGGTTACTTTTATGATATTATATATGGTTTTTTGGTCTTTTGTGTCTTATGGATCATGTGTGAAAAAATGCATTTACATTCTTATGTCAATGTTCTTTCATATGTGTGCAAGATGCCAATCTAAAATTTGATTAGCTAGAGTATCTGTAATTTGGTTTAATCTCCTAGGAACATGAAAATATGTAATATAATCAAAGTTTCGTTCTAAGAGACGTACCCTAAACAATCATCGGTGTAAAGTTGGATCATGAACCCGGTATACTCTGTTTAACTGAGACACAACCAATTGAGTGTCGAGATAGACCCGAAGATGAGAGATACCCAATGACAAAGCATCATGAAGCAACTCAATAAATGCACTGTACTCGGTGACATTATTTGTGGTGTCACCTAAGCATATACCTCCAAAGGTTAACAACTGGCCCTGAGGTGTAAAGATTACCCAAGCTGTGGAGGCAAGCCTCCGAGTGTACCGACTAGCACCGTCTGCATACCCAACGAACACCTCGAAATCACTTGACATATGCCATATTGAAGAAAGATAACATCAATGACACATCCATAACATTTAAAAGAAACAAAAAAGTAATAGTACAAAGACAATACATATGTTACAAAAAGTTACCCACAGTGACCTGCCTATGAGTAATATTTCTTGAGGTAGAGCCCATTTCTAGGCTCCGCCAAAGCATTCCCTATGAAATCAACCAGACAATAGGCACCCTTTTTTAATACCTCTTTTATGATGAAAGGCCTGAACCACATGGGTTTGAATTTGCCTGCCCCCAGGGGGTCCTTCTCTTGGTCATAGACTAGGACAATGTCATCTTCAAAGAAAATCCGAGGACGAACAGACCTATCGTATTGACACTTGACCTTATGTTTGTGAGCCTTGTTGGCCAGGGCTGCATCATGACGCTATTCATTGAGCTACTCAAGGTATACTAACCGTTCTTCGAGTGGAGAAGTGTCAGGAAATAATTGTACTGCCAATTTTAGAGATGGGATCTAACATTCGATGGGCAAGACTGCCTCCATCCCATAAACGAGTTGAAAAGGTGAGAAATCGATTGCAGTCTTAACAGATGTTCGGTAAGCCCATAATGTCGAGTATAACATCAAATGCCAATTTGACTTGGCTAAGTTGATAGTTCGCTGTAGAATAGTCTTAAGAGTTTTGTTTATAGCTTCCACCTGCCCATTAGCCTGGGGGTAGTAGGGTGATGAATGTTCTTTCCGTAACCCAAGCTTTGATGTTAATTCAATCATCATCTGATTATGAAAGTGACTGCCATGTTCAGTGAAAATCTCCCTCGAGACGTCGAACCTTGCTATGATCTGGTTGAATAAAAAGAGAGCTACAGTCTCTCCATCATCTTTAAACATTGGCATAGCTTCGACCCACTTTGTGAAGTAGTCTACAGCTACGATGATATAGTGGTGCCCCCTTGCTGAAGGGGGGTTGCAAGTAGTGTAATCAATCCCTCACTTGGTGAAGGGTCCAACTGTGATGACAGGAAACATGGGAGTAGGATGTGCCCTCATCTTCCAAGAGAAGATTTGGCACAGATGGCACTTCTTGACTGATTTGATACAATCTTTGATAAGTGTCGACCAGAAGTAACCTGCTCATAGAATCTTTTGGGTTGTTGCCAACCCAGACAAATGACAGCCACAAGCTCCAGTATGGAAATTGTTGAGCACGATAACTGCCTCCTCATGAGTAAGACATCGACATAGGATGTAGTCTACCCCTCTCCGATACAACGTATCATCGAGTATGAGATAATTCTTAGCCTGATGGTGTATACGCCGATACTCATCACGAGAAGCAGAAGTGGGGCACTTCAAAGTCTGGAGATAGATAAGTATATATCCATACCAGGGATCTGAAGATGTGATCAAAAACATATCTCCCCAGATAGGCGATTCTTCAGGCACAATGTCACCTGACTCAACCGGAAGTTCCGAAATAAGCTCTGCGAAGACCAGTGACTTTTTGGACTTTGCGGAAACGAAGTCTAAGTCAAATTCCTGAAGGATGACTATCCATCTACTAATTTTTCTTCCTATTACCCGTCATGTTAACATGTATTGGAATGGATTCACGACAACAATGATGGTGGTCTTGCGAAACAGAACATAATGACAGAACCGTTCAACAGCATGAACTGCTGCCAACGCAAGTTTTTCAATATGAGAATAATTGAGTTCCAGTCCTACGAGACCTCGACTCAGGTAATAGATCATGTATTCTGAGAACAAGTCATCTTCCTGAACTAAAACCATGCCAATGGTTGACTCTGTTGTATCCAGATATAATTAGAAATCTTTGTTATAGTTAGGTGGCTAGAGCAGAGGGGCAGTTGTGAGGGTATGTTTTAATGTGTTGAAAGAGCATTGAGTAGCATCATCCTAGTAAAAAGGAATGTCTTTCTTCAGTAAGCACATAAAGCCCTTGGTGACTTCTGCATAGTTGGCAATGAAGCGTCGTAAAAAGTTTGCCTTGCCTTGTAGACTCTGAAGTTGAAGGATTGTGCGTGGGGGGGGCAACTGGATTATTGCCTCCACCTTGAGAGGATCGACCATGATCCATGTTGTTGATACGATGAAACCTAACAAATTTCTTGACGTTACGCATAAGCTGCACTTGTTTGGATTCAAGCGAATCCGAAAATAGCGACAACGTTCAAAGATAAGTCTAAGGTGTGTGGGATGATCCGTTCTCTTGTGAGATCATGATGCTAAATCATCTATATAGGCCTCGACTATATGCTTGAGGTCATGGAAAGAAAAATACATGGCCCGCTGAAAGGTTTCTCCAGCATTTTTAAGACCAAAAGGCATCTTACGATATGTGAATGTACCCCAAGGACAAATGAATGTTGTTTTGTGTTGGTCTTTGGGTTTAATTTGTATTTGATTATATCCCGAAAAACTGTCCATGAAAGAAAAGGCTTCAAAACCAACACATTCATCAATGATCTGGTCATTGAATGGTGTTGGAAAATTATCTTTGGGACATGCCTTGTTCAAATCACGGAAATCGGTACATACACGAATTGTGCCTTGTTTTTTATTGACCGGCGTAGGATTTGACACCCATTGAGTCAAATGGATAGGATAGATAAAACCTGCCTTTAGCAGTTTCTCAACCTCAACCTTAATGGTTGTTGTTTTCTTAGGATTAACTAGACGAAGCTTCTGCCGAACAGGCTTGGCATCAGGATACGTTGTGATCTCATGTTCAACTATTTTTGGATCAATACCTGGCATTTCCTCATAAGACCAGGAAAAAACGTCGTGGAATTCTTTGAAAAGATCTATGTAGATTTGAATCTCTTTGGGGGAGCAATCCACTCTGACGAAGATGTTCTCCACGACGCTAGGGTTTCGAGAGATGTTGATTGGTATAGTTTCAATGATAGTTTCCATATTTCCCTCAGCATAAATTTTGTGTGTAGCTAAGAGATTAATAGGGAACGACTGATCTCTCGTCATGGTTATGGTGAATTATTCTGCTTCGATTCGGCTTAACTTTGGGAGAAAATATGATATGTGATGAAGATCTTCCCAAGGTTTGTCCAGACTAGTCATTGCTTCGATTACTGCTTCATCAGAAGGCAAGACTAAGTCTAACGAATCGGTGTTAGTGAGAGAACCTTGAGCCCAAATAGGCTCTAGAAGTGGATCTAACTCTTGTGCAGGAGTCGGATCAGTGTTATCTGAAGCTTGTTGGACTAAAGAGTATGCTACTTCAGCTATAGATAAGGGCATGGACATGCCTGGGTGACCTGTCTCATCCATCATGGCTGATGGGGAAGGAAGTATCTAGGGATCCTCGAAGTAAGTTGTGCGGAACGACAAAACTTGAAAAATCTCAACCTTATGGTGATTGGATATAAATTTAATGTCGCTATGAGGGGGTGGGTAATCAAAGGTACCCATCAAGGATGGGCACAAACCAACTCCTATGTTAATGACACCTGGTTGAGGATTATCAATCATTGGGACCGTGGATGCCCCCAAAGCAGGGTCAGGTTTGGAGAAACACAATTGATTGATGGTCACTATCCGTCCCTTGTATGGAAACAACAAGACCCAAAAAAATGTAGCAACCACAGCTTGCATAGCATAAGTCCAACTCCTTCCTAACAAGAGTTTATAGTCGAGGGGAGCATCGACTACCTCTACTTTGACACACATGGTCTTCCCTCCTAACTGCACGGGGAAAGAAGGAACGATGCCATGTGGTCGAAATGAATGACCGTTGAAAGCAGTGAGGAGGGTAGGTGATGGAGACAAAACGGGCTGGCCAATGGCCTTCCAACATGTCAACGACATAACGCATGTCAAGGCACCCTCATCAACCACCGTGCGGAAGATATTTTGAGTAAAAGTTTTTGTGGGATAAGCCACTACTATCTGAAATGCTACGTGGTAAGGCATAAGAGGTTTTAAGTCAGTTGTATCCAACATGATTGTACCCAGATTACAAGTCTCAGTAGAGCCTAAAGCGATTAACAAGGCTTTCCTCTGAGAAGGGCATCTTTGGAGGACTTCCAAAGTGGACATCGCAAAAGGGGTTTGTGATAAATCCTCCAGCACAGAGTAGTTCTGGGCGGCCCTTGCATTTGGGTTATGAGAATCTTTTTTAAATGCACCATTTGGAATGCGTGTCATTGTTTCTCCCAATGTCTTCTCAATCTGTAGAGGAAGAGATGGGAGGTCAGCTTCTTTACCCTTCTCAGAAGCACTTGGTTTACTATAGTCATGTTCTCTAGTCAATATAAAAGCATCACCCCTAACCATATATACGTTCACGGATGTGGGGTTTTTCGGAGGTGGACAGGGTTCTTGGCTGCTCCCTTCTATGCTTGCAGAGGCTTGAGTTAGATTTTGCCCATGTTGAAATGGATTAGTCGACACCACCTGGTGTTGCTGTGTCACAAACTTTTGGGCCTCTGCAAGCTGAGGACATAGATGCGTCGAGTGGTCTTCCACGTACAAGTTGCATGGATACCTCACCTTCCATTTCTCATTGTTGTCACCAATAGCATTATCGGTAGGTTTTTTATCCCCCTTACCCTTCTTTCATTGTTTTTTCTTCCCTTCAGGCTGCTGGGTGGCCTTTGGGTTAGTCGAATGCACTGTGTGTACCTCCGACGTTTTGGTAGGGGGAGCAGCCAAAGCAGTAGTTTGGCTGGCCACTGTGTGTTGTATAGATAACTGCTGCAACTGCTTCATCAATTGCTCAGCGGGATTTGTTTGTGCTGAACCGACAATACCGTCAGCATGTGGTCCAACTCTCTGTCTACTTTTATCTAGTATTGAACGTGGAACATCTGGCAAGATGTTGTATAATAAACCAGATTGAGAATAGATGAGCTCAAACTATTGAGCCCTCATGATGGCATCTTCTTCAGAGAAAACTCCTGACGTTGCAATGTCTTTGGATAACTGCAAGACCAAAGACTTAAGGAACCACTCAAGAAGGAATGTTGGTGGGATTGGTACCTTGATTAAACTCTTATGGCATCTCCATTCTCGAATGTGATCAGAGATATGGTCCGATGTTGTCTGTTCAAAATTGGTGAGCAACTCTGTGCCAGCGTCGTATCTCACAGGTAACTGGAAATTGTTCAGGAAATCCATCGCCAGTTCACCAAAAGAAGAGTATCTTGAGCGATCGAGCTCAATCTACCATTTCATGAAACTCCCAATGAGAGTACATTGAAACAATCGCAACTGTGCAGAGTCATCTTTCAATGAGTTAGATGAGCACCAAAGATGGAAGGTAGTCACATGATCTCCTGGATCTTCGTTAGGCTTGGCTTCGAACTTTGGAATGTTCGAAGGAAAATTCGTCGGCATAGGAGGCCAACGTGGATCATGACAAATAGGGTCATTCAACAACCTTGTCAAATCTGGCAAGTGTAAAGTCACCGGGAAAGGTAGTTTGGGCTGTTGGTGATAACTTTGGAAAAAAGGGCCTAGAGTTTGACTGGCACCAGGTTGCCAGGAAAAGTTTGGCTGCTAGCCTGGATTCTGGTAGAAACCATGACCCTGGCTAGCATATGGATTTTTCATATGCGGAGACATCATTGGCTGATTTCCCAAATAGGACATACACTGTTGGGCATGCATTATATTCGAAGGACTTTGGGAAGGATTACCCCATGCCAGTCCCGTGGGGATATGCATAGTAGTTTGTCTGGGGTTCCATTGATTGTGGAAAGAATTACCCCAGATCGACATTCTGGATGAGGGAACGGAGCCTTGCCAAGAATTCCAAGGCCCTGAAGCGGAAGAAGTTCCTAGGTTTTCCCTCTGTGCAAGAATAGTACCCTGCATAGGAGTCGATTGTCCAAAAATGGGATTTCCCCCAATCGAGAAAGCAACTGACAAGAAGGCATTTTTACCAAACGTTCCATTCAAAGAAAATGGTGTCGAACCTACCATCATACTATGCGAAGGTGGTCCTTAACTCCCCGCTCCAAATAAACTATTGTGTGTAGGTTGCCAGACAGATTGTTGATGTGAGTCACCGAGTGAAGGGGACGAAGGAGGGATATGAGCTCCTCCGTAAGGGAAAACATTAAAAGGAGCAGGAGTGCCCCCCATGTGAGCTTGCAGAGGAGCACTAGAGCTCCCTGTCCCCAGACCTAAAGTTTGTAAAGTGGAGTAAGAAAGTACAGGTTTTGTACCCGAACTAGGCATTCCGTATGAGAATGGAGGGCCTGTTGCACTTGGTGTGAAAGGGGTTGTGGCCACCGCCAAACACGGGATCGGACCACTGTGGGAAGTAGTTGTGGTCAAGACCATGGTGGCTCGGACCGACAACGATGGGTTAGGAGGTGAAAGATCTCCTGTGGTGACAACCGTGGTGGGAATTGAAGAATTCCCAAAAGGGGTAGCAGCATTTGTTTCCATTGTTGTGTGCAACACTGTCTGGTGCTCATAAAATTGAATTGGTACGATGAAAGGTACCAAGAAATCCGTGGTTGGGGTTTCAACTAGGCCAAGAGCAGTTGGTTCAAGGTCCAAAATGGTCGATTCCTCCAGGGGTTGGTCGGGCACATTGGATTATAACCCGATCGCTTCAAAAGACCCTTGTTGGTCTAGCTTTCTCCTTAATGGTGGCAGGGGTGGCTCCAGTGTAACCGGCGGCAGGCCAAGAAGCCTTCATGACCGACAGAGCTAGAGATCCTCCACTGTGTGAGAAGATCCAAGACACTCTAAGGTAGTCTAAACGTTCAAAAGTAACAAACACTAAAAAAGAATCCCTAGAAGATAAGACAGACAAACACTAAATTAATTGGAAGAATAGTGACAACAACCAACACTAGAGAAACTTACTAGTGCAAGTGAAACTCGAAGACGGAAGAACCCTCCGAGTATAATCTACAAAGCATGGCCCAGTGTCTGTCCTAGGTACTGCGGTATACCCCTGCAGTCACCTATGTATGTCCCTAAAAAAGATTGGCAACTAGGTTGCCAGTGCGCGAACAGTCACCAGGCGGGTACATTCGAAAGTCGGGTAGACCACAATGAGCAAGGTATCGGGCCTGAAACTTGTCAAGGGTATTGAGAGAAAATGTTCTGGAAGACAACTGAGGACCTCGAACGGATTTGAGACCCACGAAGCCCCGTGGCAAATGCAAACGACAGAATCCCAAAACAAGCCCTCTATATGTGTTCCCCACTACTATTGGTCCAACTTTGGAGGGATTATCTCCGCTACCTTTCCGCACACGACCTCGTGTTTATCCCTTGTGTTAGAGGGGGGTCCCAGATAACTTTCATGACAATGAAATTAGACACTCCCTAACTCAGACTCCAATGTTTGATTTTAAATGGCCTTGAAGAGTTTCCTCTCCAACCTAATCCAAGGCCCTAATCCTGAACTAGTTGTTGAACCCTACAAACATAAAAGTCTAGTAGATTTTAAATTTAGTGATAATTTTATGGCTTTATCTTACGTCAAGGGGTATGAAAGTGAAAATGATGATGTGTAAAAGATGAAAGCAAAAAATGAATAAAAAAGCTGGAAACAAAACTTTTACTTAATGCAAAATTTCAACAACTTTTCAAAATAAATATTTTTAATTTTCTAAGATTTTGGACAACAAACTCAAAAGAAATTTCACTTGACTACAAGCTACTTATGATCTAAGTAAACTGCAAAAACTTATGAAATAAATGACTTTTCCCTGGCTAATAATGCAAAAACAGACTCTTCAACCAAATAAGAAAATGAAAAGAGATTTTTTTATTTTATTTAAATGCTTGATAAAGAAAAAAGAAAAAATACCAACAAGAAAAAACCAAGAAAAACAATTCTGGCCTAATCACAGATCGCAAAGAATCAGGTCAAAAATCACACACTAGCAATTTAAAAAAAAATGACTCTCACACTTGTCTAAAAACCTTAAAAATTCTTTTATTTTTATGACAACTTTTTTAAATGAGAAAAATAAAGCTAAGGGTAAGATTAATCCTAAGCTACTGACTACTCAGACAGAGATTCAAACACCTGAGAGGAATAATTCTTATCAAGGGAAAGGATGACTGCCTTACCCTCAACAAAAAGTATCCTGTACAAGCACGCGACTGTTAATCTAACAACACACATGCGAACACGCACTGGATAGATATAGAGGGCATGTACATGCAGGCTGACCTTGTACAGGTCATGTGTATATCTAAACTCTAATAAAAATGAAAACAGACAGACCAAACTAGGAAGAGACCACTGATATTGATAACCAGGATTCCTTGAAAGGCTTGGACACTCTTTTTAACAGAAAAAAAAATAATGTAAGGAAAAATGATAAAGCAAAAACAATCTGAGATAGGACTACAAACAACCAAGACTCAGATAGAATTCCAGAAAACCCCCTGAGAATGTGTGATTCTGACAGGGAAGAGGCTGACTGCCCCCGAAGTTCTCTTAACTCTACATGCAACTGCTACTTCTTCAGCTAGCGTTCGCATGCGGGCTATAAGAGAGTAGGGCGCGGGTACATGCATGCAAACCTTATGCAGGCCACATGTACCTCTGTCGGTCCCAACAAACACAGTCAAGCAAATCAGAGAAAGATGGTATGGAAAACCAGACTCTCTGCTAGCTCAGACCTTACAGAAACTAAAAGAAAAAGCAGGCAAGAAAAACTAGTCTTTAAAACTACCCAAAAACTAAATAAAATTCCAGGAACCCTAGAGAGTCTCCCCAGTATGGTTGCCAATTCTGTTGTGAGGGAAATCTCCCTATGGACTAGAAAATAGGGTTTAGACTTTGCATGTAGATATGACCAAAGAAAAACTACTTTTTACCTTCATCCCTAGATTTAAATCCCCTTTTCTTAGTAAATGCATGGAAAGATCAACCTACCTCATTTCCGACGTTTGATGTCGATCCTCCATTGTACTTGATTACTTGTTCGCAATACTCCTTCCAAAGTTGACCTGCATACAAGACAAGCAACAACTACGCATGCATCCTACTTATATACTAACGGGTAAGAAATCCAAACATATACTAATCAAACTATAAAAAGTTCATGAATTGGGATGAGAAAAGCATTTTCTTTATTACTTTGAATGAGTCAACTTACAAAAGTTGAGACCGGCCACCGCTTCGCGAACCTAATCATGGGCTCCTCTTCGACTGTCCTCCAACTGCTTTTCTTTGTATCTCCTTTGGCACAAGGAAAGGCTAAAGGGTTGGGACAATGGGAATACGTAAATGGGTAGAGTTTCTTTGCTATATTTTTCCTCTTTTCAAATGGGACCCCTACCCCTTCTTTTATAGGCTAGAAGGAGCTAGGCATTTGGATGAACCCTCGGCCATGCATGGCTGGGAGTTTCAGTTAACTCACCCATAGATTTTGTGTTCCGTTGGCAACTTTCCTTTTTTCATGCTTTTTTCGGTCTACGCGGACTGTTTTGGGTCAGCCAGCGTGTACACGTGTGCAGTAATGGAGTAGGGCGCGTGGGCCTTTATAAAAGAGGATTTTCAAAGAGTTGTTCAACATTGCTTTGGAAAAGAAGGGATATGAGATGGCCTGATGCCAGGTAAGCATGTATGGTGCAATTTAGGGTTATAACAGCTTACCTTGGTAGCCAAAGCACAATCCTCTTCATCATCATGGTTTTATGAAGAGCCATCTTTGGTGTTTCACCTGAACTCCTCCTGCACTAGATCCAACCATAGTCGTTCCCAATCTGGAAATATTTTCCTTCCATTGACAGAGTCTTGATAATTGTGCCAACTCTTGGGAAGTCTTAGGAGAGCCAAGATCACCAAATCATCATCAGCAACTGTTATTCCCACACTCCCCATATCATCTCGACATTGGACAAACTTCGTGAGATATTTTGGAATGGAGTCGCCCTTCTCCATCTTGATCTTCTTGAGTTTATCTTTGAGCACCGATTTCCTATGGTCACTGCTATTTTGGAATAGATTTGTCAAAGTCTTCCACATTGCATGTGGTGTGGCTTTCCCATGGAGGCTTGAGACAATGTGGTCTCTTACTCTCTCCAACAAAATCCTCCTCGCCTTTGCCACTTTTTTTTTCCATGCATCAAGACTTGCAGCATCTGCAACATCTGGCTTCGGAACATCTTTGTCAATGAATTCCTTCAATCCATTGTCTTCGAGTACTTCCTCCATCCCGTCCTTCCAAGAAATGTAGTTTGAGCTGCCCTTGAGTGCATACTCCAACCTCAAGCCATTGAAATCCATTTCGATCTTGAATCAGCTATAGCACCAAGAAATTCTTTCTGCAAATTCGAATTCTATCCAATCACAAACTCAGCTTCTGCAATCTCCTACGCTCTGATACCATGTAGAAATTTTAATACAAATTATGTATTTCCTGGATTCTCCTAATCTAACAATTATATTCCACTGTTAAATACAAAATCGCTTCTACTAATATTCTTGCATAATTTAAAACACAATCGCCAATTGCAATATCAAGAAGAAAGATCAATGGCACATAACACAGATGTTTTATCGGGAAAGCATAAAAATAAAAACCCCACTATCATATATTATGTATATCATGGATCATGAAACAATCTCATACAAAACTCTAATCCAAGAGCTCTCAGTATGATACAATCATCTCACACTATCATACAAAAATCAGAAAATACATGTGTCAATTCTCTGCCTCTAGACAGCCTGCCTCCTCTGTGCAATTCCCTGCAATGGAAAACCTGCAAATGATTCGAATTCCTCTTGCCTAGGCTGTGCATATCTCATGGGCACATCCATTGTGTGTGTGATTGCATGAGTGCACTTCACTCAAATCACAACTGATATCCAAACTGTCCCTTTCACCTGTTATCTCAATTGGGTCTCCACTGGATCTTACATGCATGTAGTTAACAGTGGTAAATCTTTAGTTGCATGTGAGATCACTGATTGTGAATTAATTAATAATTAATTCACTGAAATCTCACTAGTGTAAGTTCAATTACAACTAGTACAACTGAGCTTAACTCACTTAACTGAGTTAAACTACTTTACAACTCACATAACTACACTTATAACTCTGTTACAACTTCAAGTCACTTAGTTACAACCAATTCGATTTCCATGTTCCACCATTCAACCTTTGAACTCGAATTTCGTATAGCTAATTGATTTTCCATTTCAGTTAACTATTTCAAGTAATTATGAGATAATAGATTAATATTTCTTGTCCAAATTATTTAAGGGAAAAAACAATTAGACACACATTTCTTGTTGACTTTTCAACACCTGTAGTGGGAAGCATAGTCATGTTGTAAGAGTGAATGAGAATGATTAAACCTATGGTGAAGAGTTTGGTTGAGCTCCAACACACCATGGGAAGGTGCTTGTCATAAGTATGGCAAACTTGAACCCAATGTAAGGGTACATGGGGTATGGATGTGGCCATGAAGACTGACACACTGATTAAAGTAAACTAATATTTGAGTTACATTTGGACAATTTGGTATGTTGATAGGATGCATAGGTAAATACTAATATTTCATTTATCTCTGTACCCTTGAATATATGAAAATGACTTGGACTGTTACTATGCATAGTGTTGAAAATATAATGTCCAGGAAAACTAACAATGTGTTTGGCTGAGGAATGCTGAAATTACAGGAAGAGAAGGGTCTTGGATATGGCAGCGTTGTAAGCCCATAAGGAAGACCAATTGTCTGTGAAACTAAACTTCTATGGGGAGGAAAGTCCCATACTTGTGAATCAGTTTCCTATGCGGAATGAATCTGAAAGTAAATGTGGGATTTGGAAAATCTGTGGGTGATAGATTTGCAAGAAAATCTTGAATTTGAAATTGATGATAATATCTCATAATTTATTTATACCTATGATATAGGTGAAATGAAAAAAATATGTCTCGGGAGGACAGGTGAAGGTTGTCAAGATGGAAAGCATGAAATAGGCTATTGTTGAGAAAAGAGAACCCTATGGTAAGCCACAATCACCCTAGAATATGTTTTGTTGTGGCAACACAAGCCAAAGGGACACCTCGACAGAGAAAGTCTAAGGGATGCCTCAATTGTAAGGCTCAATGAAGTCTCTACAATTAATCTGGTGCGATAATGCCTTGGCAAGGAAAGATGGATCACCGAAGGGACTGTATAGCAGAGAAGGGGATGCCTGAGCCTAGGTCTAAAGGGTGAGTAACCGCAAGGAAGAGGAGACTTTGATAATTCCTATAAAATATTGATTGGGATCATGCACACAATGGGTATGTCCAAGAAAAATAGTGAGCCAAGATAACGAGACAACCATGTGGATGTGAATCGACAAACTGCAAAGATAAGTATTTTGTTATATTTTGACATTTTCTTCTTGAATTTTGCACAACAATAAAAAAATTTTGCATGTAATTGTGATTAATATGTTTGTTGTCCAATATTATTGAAGGCAGGTGACGAAGGCCAAGAGTTTGGAAAGGACCTGACCAAGAAAGAGGATCCATATTTCTGAAGCAGCTGAATGACAAAGGCATGGCAGGTGTTACTGAGAAAGAACACAGAGGATTGTTGGTCAACCTTGTCGATCTTCTCTACTCATTTATCTGAGTTATTGACCCAGGGTTCATGTCATTTGGGTTTCCAACAAAGCCTCTAAAACTATCTGCCCTCCTGTTAAACCAGAAGGCAACACAGTACATAGAATGCACTGCGCAGTCTCACCCGAGATAACTTTAAATGGGTGAATTTAAGACTCGGGTGTTTATAGCCTAGGATTGAGTATGAGATAGGGGTTTATTAACCAAAGACATGTACCATGAACTGTAAGTGTAATCTACTTATTTCTCACGGTTGCATATATATATATATATATATATATATATATATATATATATATATATATATATATATATATATATATATATATATATNATTTCACAATCTATTTCCCAAACAACATAAACATATTCCATAACAATGTATTAACTCATTCATCAAGCATAACCATAAATCATTGAAAGAAAGTAAATATATACATGCATCCATCACATTACATAGATATTACCGTGGTTCACCCCCTCCTGGGCCACGTCCACAAAGATTTGTCTCTTGGCTCTTTTATTATGGTAGTTCTGCATTTTTGATGCTGTGTGCTTACAATTCCCCTCTTATGGGTAAGATCTATATGAGGAGAACTAGATCACACCAGGATCTACAGTTTGCGATATAATCTTCAGATCTACCTTCTATCCTCTCCCATAGCTCAATAACTTACAAAATGGTTCACATAGTCAAAAACATTACATATCACATTCTCTCATGCATACTTACAATAATCAAAACTAATAGCAAACAACAACAACAACAACTGACTAACAACAACCAACCCTCTATAGTACTTACATATCTATATTTATACATTTTGGGCTCTTCAACCTTCTTACAAAACATTACCAAAACCCTAACCCTATCGACATTAGGTATTCCTCCCATGCGCGTGTTGTTCTTCCTCCAGCTGTCACTTTCCTTGTGCACGCTTTCTTGCATGCACACGTTTTATTCTTTCACCAGCTGTTACTTCAGTTTCTGCACACTTTCTTTCCCACGATCGTCCTTCTTTCCACTTTGGCTTGGTGCCAACAAGCCCCCAAAACTGACCTATGACTCATCCTGAGTGACCTAATATTTCTGAGCTTCCTCGATCTCCTTGGTGATCGTCTGGAACTTTTCCTGCAGCTCGACTGATTTTGTCAGTGCTTGCACGGTCTTCTCCTTGATGGTGTCCACTACCTGAACTTCCACTTTGTCACTCAGCAATCCTTCACATTCTAGTTGGGTTTTTGCTATCTATGTTCTAGCTCCTTCTGCATGTGCGAGTACTTCTCCTGCCCGTTCCTGTAACAGTTCTATTTGAGCATGACGCTCAAGTTTTTGTGTTTGCACAGTGATAAGTTTTTCCTGAATCTTCTTCATCTCTTGTGTTCCTTTGACTTGTTCTGGGATTGGTATGGTCTTTTGTCTTTGCTTGATTTCTTGGATCGCTACATTGATCCTTTCCTCTTCCTTTTCCCAGTGTTGGACCTGTGGATCCTCCTCCAGTCTTATCCAAAGTTGCATTGCTTTATCGAACAAGTCAATTGCCGTGCTAACCTACTTCTCCATATCCTGTAGTTGCATTGTTGCTTCCTTTTCTCCTTCACTGCTGGTGGAGTTGTTGGTTTGATCTGTTCTCGAAGATTCTCAATATCCTTCTGATACTGATCAATTGCCTGTGCAATCTGGTCGATATGTTTTGCATCTGGGAGTTCATTTCCTTGCACAGTGCTTGGAAGTTTCCCAAAAATTTCTCCCACTCTTCGTTCCAATTCATTTATGCACTCTTTCTCCTCCTGAGTTTCAGATTTGGCCTTCTCACAGACTTTTTCCACCACTTCCCACTTATTTGTTGTTTGTTGTAGCTCGACTAAGTTTTTATGTGCCCGAGATTGTACCTCGTGGTCGACACTAACCTGCAGTTTCTGTAGTTCCCTTGATGGAATCCATGTCAAGAACAATTGGATGTGGTCCAAGTCCTTCAATAGTGTATGTCACATGATTTCGTCCATGCGCAACATGCTAGGTTTGATTTAGATCATTGCATTCGTGTGTGGCATTGGAAGGATTGGGTCTCCTTCTTATACCTCCACTCTTTATTTGGTCTGTGTTGTCGATGGCTCTATGCCTCTACTACTACTTGCTCTCTGGGCTTCCCCTAGTTTCTTGAGAAGTTGTCCCATTTCTGTCAGTTCTTTTTGCAGTTTATCCCTGTGATGTGTTGCGTGATCAAAATCTTCTGCTAGGCAATCCTGGACCATTCTGGCGATCATCTCTCCATCATCCTCCGTGATCGTATAGTTTGGTGATGCTCGTTGTGCCTTCAATTTCTTGCGCATGCCTGCTGCCTGGACAACTGGTCTTTTCGTTACCCCTGGTTCCTGTGTGATGGGATTTGGGGTGGTCTCCTGCACTCCCTCAGCCTGTTTTTGTTGTCCGTTGGTTGGCTATGTGGTCTCCTTCTTCCCTTTTTGGGTCCCTGGATTCTTTAACCCTTGTTTTACCCGAGTTGGCTTGTTTTAGCCCATCCTTGGTTTCTTGGGCACTGGGATTTATGGAGGTTGTGTTTCCTCTTGTGTAGGCTCTCATTCTATTGTTTGTTCCAGTACTTCCTGGGGAATGGATGGGATTCTCCATTCATCAGGCCATTAACTGATGACCATTTCGATATCACCCTCTATGATGCAGTAGCGCATCCATATCCACTATTTATCTAGATCCTTCCTTGGTTGTATCCACATGGCTTGATAACTTCCTGTATGTCCCGTAGGTATGCTTCAAACACGATTCCATTCTCCCTCTTATTCTTGCTTGTGACTTGGATCTCAGTAATAGATATCTCGCTCCCGCTGGCTGTGGTCTAGTACAAAAAATTACATACTCTGGTTCCCTCCATCCCATGAAGGTTATGAGGGTGATCGACCATGAGTAATGGAATTTTGTACCTAAGTCCTGCACATCCCTGCAGTCCACTTGAAACAAGTTCAATAGATATGGGACCCACCTCACGGAGGTGCCTTCTACGCACTGAGCTGCAACTGCAATGACCCCTGTTGGTACTTTGTCTTTGCGACATTTTCGTTACAATTTGCAGGATAAGATCTTTGCGCCCAATTGTGTAGCTGGATTGTTGATATGTTTGGTTATAATGCCTCTTGTTCCCCTGGCGATACCATATTTCTTCTTCATTTCCTATGATAACAGTTTCTCCTTGGATTTATCGTCCACAATCAGTACTGGGTCCATACCCTAGATGGGTAGTCCTGTTATCTATGTGATAAGCTCAACAGTTATGGGCATGGGTTTGTCCAGCCATATATCCCCTCCGTGCATGAATGCCAATAGTTTCTTGATGCATGTTGTCATGTACTGACCTCTACCAAAATGTGGTAGTTTGAGAAAACCTAAAATTCCTGTTCTGTCCAGTCTAGTTGCCCACTAGTGTGGCTGGCTTATTGTTTTTCCAAGTCGGTTTATGACTATGTTCTACAAAAAGACCCTCAGCGAAAGTTCTGGGTACTTGGTTTTGTTTGATACGTCATGGTCAGAATACTTGATCTTCCCGACGTGACCCAGTAGTTGCGGGTCTACCTGTACTCCCTTTGGTATGCGTGGTAGCACAATCTCTATTGCAGGTTTCTTGCGATATGAGATTGGTATCTGAACTCGGTCTTCCTACTGTGGTGGTTGGTTCAAAGCTCCAACAACTCTCGGTTGCTCCCCTATAAGCCACTCTGGCCAAGTCGAGGTAGTTCTAGCGATCTCCTCTATTGGTTGACCAAGGCTGGTGCTTGCGAATCGTCTGGTTGCCCCTCTACTCCCAGGTTCTGTGTCATTCCATTAACTTCCATGGCTGCTTTAGTGTGTTCTGGTTGTATTTCCTGTTGGGTTTCTGCTTCCTTGTTCTTAGGTTCCTATGCCATTGCTGGCATATCCTCTTTGGTATCCTCTACTTGTGGATGCTGAATCTCTTCCAGTATTTGTGTAGGGTTTGTTGGTATCTCCTCTGGAGATGGGATTTCATCGATATCGACGATCTCTGGCTATTGCTGCTCATTTTCTTCCAGTGGTCCTCATGACCGAGTTTGAACCCTGGTCGATCTAACTGTTTGGCCTAGTTCTACTGGCTTCGGAGGTGCCATAGTGGTGATTGTCGAACGTTTGTTGGGTTCAAATGGCTTCGGTGAGCTCTGTGGTCTCTCTCTGTTCATTCTGGATGTTGTTGCTCTCTCTCTGTTCTCCTTTCGTGAATAGACTAGTTGCTTTTGTGCTCGCGTGTTGTATGGGCTTGTCATGAAGCTTGTCAAGGATGCTATAGCGTTTTCATACTTTCCATTACGCTTTATTTTCCATCTCCAGTTGGCACGTTTAATGTGATATCCCATCAGTCCTTACCGTGCTTTAATTTCATCTCATGTTGTCCTGTCAGCCTAATTTCATCGACTTTCCTTTTCCCTCTTGTTATCCTTTTAATATGACCGTTGTTCTTTCTTTTTCTGAGTTCATGTTTCGAATGGTATGCATCCTTTCTATCTCCGGTGTGTTGCGCACTTTTTAGTCTTGTTTCCTTTTATGTGATTTTTTTTTTTTTTTTACTGCGCGGTGGGTGGTCGACTGTCATTGTACAACTTCAATCAGTTCCCATTGATCATTCCTATGAGGTCGTCGCCTACTAAATCTCTTAATTGTACAGTTCCTCCATCAGTTACAGATTTTACCTCGTAGGGTCCTAGCCAGTGCCTTCTAAGCTTCCCTAGGTACTGAAATGATTTGTTGTCTTAAAGCAATAGTAGATCTCCTTCCTTAAACATTTTTTTCATGATGTGTCATTCATGCCAAGGTTTGTCTCTTTCTTTCTACAATTTTTGGTGGAATCCTACCAAGATTCGGTCTTCCTCCATTGACAGTAACTGATTCAGTCTTTCCTGTATTGTGCCTCATTCCGTCATTTGTGTGATAGCTGCTACATGTAAACTAGTTATTAAAAACTCTAATGGAACTACTGCTTCTTGGCCATAGACTAGTTTGAATGGTGTGCGAGCTGTCAAATTTTTTCATGTAGTCCTATATACCCATAATAATGTTGGTACTTTGAGGTCCCAATCATCTCTGTCAACGTTACAGATATTTGTCAGTGCGTTCTCTAGAATTTTGTTGAAGGCTTCTACTATGCCATTTTCCTGATAGGGTGTGCTTTTCTGGTGATGAACTTCAAACTCCTCAAGCATCGCACAGATGGTTTTTTTTATGAAGTGCATGCCTTGGTCACTCATCAAAACTCTTGGGCACCCAAATCTAGTGATTACTTGCTCAAACAAGAAGTGTGAATTTGTCTCTGTGATGCAATCTTTTACTGGTGTGGCTTCCACCCATCTTGTTAGGTATTCCATCGTGGTGATAATGTATCTTTCCCTTGTCCTTTTGGCGGGTGGGTTAATTGGTCCCACAAAGTCTATTGCCCATTTATCAAATGCTTGTAATGTCACTTGCGGTTGTAGTGGTATATCGTCCCTTCTGTTGGGTTTTCCTACCCTCTGACAGGCATCGCATATCTGACAGTACTCTTTCGAGTCTCTATGGATCGTTGGCCACCATAATCCTGTGCGTAGTACCTTCTGTGTGGTAGATTTTCATGCATAATTCCCTCCTACTTTTCCCTCATGGGCTTTTGCTAAAATTATTGGTCATTCATGCTCTAATACGTACCTTCTTAAGATGTTATCGGCTCCCATCTTGTATAGATGTCCTGCAATCAGTTGATAGTCGGCTACGTGGACTACCAGGTTCTTCTTCTATGCGATGGTATATTCTTGCGTCATGGTACCTGTGCTCAAGTACTGGATGATCTCTGTGAATTAGTCATCAACAATCTGTACTGAGAATAACTGTGCATCTGGAAAGTTATCTTCTAAATTCATAGGTTTTTATCCATTCGTGACTCTTGACAGGTGGTCAGGTCCTGCATTCAGTTTTCCTGGTTTAACTATTACTTTGAAGTCAAATTCTTGAAATACAAATAACCATCAATAGATTCTCCCCCCCAACACTAGCTTGTTGACTAGGTATTTCATAGCTGAGTGATCTGTAAACATCTTAAAGTGTTTTCCCAGTAGGTAATGTCTGAAATTTTGCAGTGCGTAAACCATAGCTAGGCCTTCTCTTTCTGTCATGTCTGATAATTTTCTTCTTGCGAACACTATCGGGTGATCCAATTCTCCTTCTCTTGGTTGTGCTAAGATAGCTCCGAGTGCTATCGCTGATGCATCTACATGCACATGGAATGTCTTTTTCCAGTCTGGAAATACTAATATCAGTGCAGTAACCATCTTTTCCTTCAATGTATTTAGATTGTGTTGACACTCATCGTTCCATTGATACTTTGTATCCTTCCTTAACAGTTTTTTCATTGGTGTTGTGATCTGGGCATATCCTTTGATGAATTTCCTGTAGTATCATGTGTGTCCTAACGTTTCTCTTAGCTGGCAGACTATTTTTGGTGCTGGTAAGTTAACAATGACTGCGATCTTTGTTGGATAAACTAGTAAGCCTTGTTTTCATACTATGTGGCCCAATAGTATCCCAAACGGTGTTCCAAATATGCATTTCTTGATATTCAGTGATATCTGGCATTGTCTACATCATTCTAGAATCAGTCATAAAACTTCCACATTGTTTTTTAATAGACTATAAACTGTCTAGTTGTCCAGGTATACTTTGAGAAACTGGTGGATAAACTCCTTAAATGCTATGATGACCACTCTAGAGAATATTGTGGGTGCATTCTTTAGACCGAATGGCATGACTGTGTATTGATAAGATCCCCATTCTGTCACAAACGTGGTCTTGTGTCTGTCCTCATGTGCTATCTTAATCTGATGGTAACCTGAGAATCCATTGGTGAATGAGTAAGCTTCGTGTCCCCCCCATTCTCTAACACTTCATCCGTAAATGGTGTAGGGAATGGGTCGTGTAGGCATGCATCATTCAACTTCCTCAAGTCGACGCATATCCTGATCCCTCTTCCTTGTTTCTTGTCCTGTACTACCATTGGGCTTATCCATTCTGATTCCTCAACTGGTTCAATGATGCCAGATTTGAGCATCCTATCGATCTCATATTTAACTTTCTATTTATATATGGGATTTAGTCTGTAGGGTCGTTGTTTGATAGGTCTTGCATCGGATCTGAGTGGTATCTTCATTTCTCCTAATTCTCCAGCTATACCCTTCATCTCTATAAATGTTGTGGGAAAAAGGTCATTATATTCGCGCAACAATTTTGTGATGCTTTCTACTATCTGCTCATCCTAGTAATCTCCAATGCTGGCCATTTTGGGATGCTCGATGGTCCCCATGTTAACCTTCTTTATATCGATTGGTGAAGAAATGACTTTTGATTCTATGGTTGGTCCTTCCACATCTCTTTCGCCTTCAATTTCTTCGATCTGAATATCATGCGGATCATCTTCATCTGGTGCTTCCTCCTGTACCTAGTAACATGACAACAATTCCTTGACTATCTACTTATTCCATTGTTGTTCTTCTGTAATAAGTTCTATTTCCGATTCTTTAATGAATATGACTCCTCTGATCTGTTCCAGGGCTGCGTCTATGTTGGGTTTCTCATGCTCGAATGAGAAAGTGACTATAATTTTTTTTTGTAGTGTCTTCCATGTTGTAGTTCCTTTGCGTAGTTCCTGGTCTGTATACCAATTCGCTGGTATGCCCTCTAAAGTATGAATGAAGTGATGAGGCCATTCCTCTGGTGGTGTCATTTTCCACAGCGTTTTCCACTCCTCCAAGTGTTCCGCTAGTGTCCCTAGTCCTTCATATTTCTGTTGTTTGTTATTTGTTTGTTCTTCACTGAACCGTATGCATAGTAATCGATTGCATTGATGCCAGTCTGTGATAGTCTCCTTATGTGCACCCAACCATCTTGCAGGTGTGGCCTTTAGTGCTAAATCCAGTACTAGTAGTCTCTGGTTCTCTAATACTTTGTCTTCATATTGTGTTAAGAAGGTTTCCAAATCATTTAATCTGTGGAAACTGGGTGGTTCTTTGATTTCTATGCCTACCCACCTTACTGCGCGGTCTATTCTTGCACATCTTCTCGTGGATACTTCATGTAGTCTCTGATGCCAGTTTTCTAACCCAGTGTTTGAGTCTGTTGTGCATGAACTAATGCTCTGCCAACTGACGACCCCATCTACAGTTGGGTTTACATAATCCTCATCATGCACAGTTGTCCTGTACAACAAGCCGATCTCTTCTAAGTCCAGGCAAGTGGGTTCTATGAACCTCTCCCCTTCTAATGGATCTAGTGGTGCTATGACCCTATAGTCTCTAGACTCAAATGTCATTTTCCCAGTTTTTAAATTAATTATGGTCTGGTTGTCAAATGCCTAATCCAAACCAAGTAGTGTCGGGTAAGGTGTTGTACCATCTACTATTTCGATGACTTCAAAGTCTGCTTTAGTGTGCACTCCATCCAGATCTATTATCACTCCTTTTAGTCTACATATTGGTAGAACTCTATGTTGATTTGCTAGTTTTAATTGAATGGTTGAGTATCCCAATGTTGGCTCTCCCATGCATTTCCATATGGTCTTAGGTATCACATTCACTTCAGATCCTAGGTATAGTATAATATCTCCCATATTGAAATCCCCAATGTTATCATTTAGTCTAAATTCCCTGCTTGTTCTTCTTCTTGTGTGTAGATGATTGGCGGTTTTCAGTTCTAGCTTTTGTTTCATTTTGCTGCAACATTTCTCTAGGATTTTTTGTAATATTTTCACAGATGAAGGATCACTTAACACTTTTACGCACGATTGTAAAAAGCCTTTGATAGTACTTACTTGTTCCTTGGGTTTCATTCTATTGGTATGGTCTAGTGATGGCGACATCTCATATTCTAGAGCATCCTTGCTTTGTTGTGTAGTCGACGCTATGTCCTCCTTCTAAAATTCTTGTTGGACTTCTTTAAAGATCTCCTTTTCCTTTTGCGTTTCAAACTGCTTCTTGGGGTCAATGTTATTCTTTACCCATTCGTTATGTGCTGGTTCTTGTCAAACTATGTCAGTTCCTGTTTTCGTTCCTCCACGAGTGACTATGTTGATATTTTGTCCATCATCCCTTGCTTCGGCTGAAATCCACTGAACAATCTGATTGTTCTTGTTATTGTGACATGTGACTGGTCCTCTACCGCATCTGAAACCTCCTCTAGATCGTCCTACTCCTCTGTAGCCTGCGTGATCGCCTCTCAGTGCATTACACTGTGGTGCTTGATTATAATGTGTGGTATTGTATTGGGGCTATGCCAGGTTGTACTGTGGCTGCACGTTGTTGTAGGGTTGTTGTGCAGTATTATATTGTTGTTGCGTAGTGTTGTATGGGGATGGGGCTTGATTGAACTGTGGTGTTGCTTGCCCAGCCATCATTTCGGCATGTACCCTATATGTGTCTGATGTTCTTTCCTGCATCAGCTCCACAGTTCTGCAATCTTTGTCATCGTAGCCACTGACTTACAAAAGGTGCAATATAAATTATTTGGAACTATCTGGTATTTCTGTATCATTGTGCAGTGATAAGGGTCGTGACCCGGTTTCTTTCATATTTTGCACGATAATCCTCCCTGTGGTAGTGGGTTTGGCATACCTATCTCCATATACTATGCGAATGTTGGGCATTCGTCCTTATGATGTCCTTCCATCCTGCAGGTGGTGCACCAAACGGCTTCTCATTTGTCCTTGTTCTTATTCTGGTTCAATTGAAATGTTAAATTCTTTAAATCCTCCTTCAACTCTTCGATAGCTGGGTCTGTCTGTTGGTATTGGTTCTCTTCCAGTTGTAAGGCTACCTACAGAGCCTCAGCCTGCATCTGAAACTTTTGTTGTTGTAATGGATATTTTAAGTGCGGGAGTAGTGAGTTGACAAACAGGTGCCAATGCTACATATCTGTCATAAGGTATTTTAACTTTCCCTTCAGTCGCTTTAATCTCTGATCAATCTCCCATACAGACTCTCTTGGTTTTTGTCGTATTTAATCATCTCGTTCATGTACTGATCCTCTGAGATCGGCTTCTGGAACTCATTTATCAATAGTTTCTTAATGTCGTTCAGTGTCCTTGTCATCCCAGGGGCACTGTTCATGTCGAGACTCATGTACCAGTCTAGTGCACAGTCTCTTATCGTGATCGCTAGCTACACAAGTTTGGTATATTCATTAGTGATCTGCTCCACTTCCCAGATCTTTGCACAAATGAACAAATTCTTCTCCGGGTCTTCTGTTGCTTCTCCTCTAAACTCTGGTTATCTGATAGTAAGATCGTGTCCTGCCATTCTGAACACTGAACTACTACCTCCTCCACGCAGTGTAAATACTTTACTAAGGTTTCCTAAACTGGCTCCTCCATTTGTTTTTCCTTGTGTATATGTACTTCCTGTTGTTGGACTTCCTCCGAATTGTTTTTGTCTAAATGGTGGTGTTCTCTTTGGTGTATTGGTCACACATAGGTTTATGGGTTCCACACTGACATTAATATGGGCCTCTTATTGGTCACACATGGGTTTATGGGTTCTCATTCTTGGGCCTCTTGTGTTCCTCTCATAATTTTTGCACAGGATTTCCTCAATCTGCTCCATAGCCTGGAGATCCTCTACCTCTTCCTCATCGCTCGCCAAGCCCTCCCTCGTGGCTATGAATCTCTTCTTGGTATTCACCTTATATTGGTAGGGTAATCCGCTACGCGTCATTCCTGATGACACCAAGATCCACTTAACTTGGTCATCATCCATCAAGATCGGGTCCAAGGGTTCCTCCTCCTTCTTTCCTTTATCCTTACCTTCTTCCATTTATCCTCTCTCTGTCATTACTTCCCCCTTTCCCCCATGCACGCAGGGAATTCTAGTTGTCTGATTCCATTGTCATTACACCTTTGTTATATAGCAGTATCTTAATAGAAGTATATAGTGATCAAATGTACCTTCCTCGAGGTCCACATAGGAAATCTTTCTCGGCTACGCTGTATAACTTCGCTGTGTCGACTGCAAACTCTGTGATGAAGCCTGCCACAATACTGTCAAGCCAAAAGTCTATTGCGCGAGTGAATTTGTTATTCACCCGCTGTAACTGCTCAATCTGTACTAGGGTCCAATCTAACTATCGAATCTGGTTCGTCACATGGTTATCCTTCAACCTTAGTATCCACTCCTGTAGTAGATGTGGAAAATTATAGAAAATGACTTCGTGTAAATCAATAAATATGTATTTATCCAGATAATTACACGGTGTAATTCTAGGGTTTCTATTGTCTTTCTGTGAAAATTCTAGTTCTTTGGTTCGCAACCAGCCTTCGATTTCCACTTTCATGGGGTTCCAAGGTCTCATCATTCCCTTCTAATGGCTCGTTGTTCTTTTGTTTCACTCATTCATTTCTCTTTCACTCTATCTCATCTACTCAGTCCTCTCTTGTTCCTCTTAACCCGACAACGGAAACATTTGTTGGTCGTCCTTGTCGGTATTCTCTACCTATTTATCTGAGTTATTGACCCAGGGTTCATGTCATTTGGGTTTCCAACAAATCCTCTAAAACTATTGGCCCTCTTGGTAAACTAGAAGGCAACACAGTGCACAGAATGCACTGCGCAGTATCACCAAAGGTAGCCTTAAATGGGTGACTATAAGACTCAGGTGTTTACAGTCTAGGATTGAGTATGAGATAGGGATTTATTAACCAAAGCCATGTACCATGAGCTATAAGTGTAATCTACTTATTTCTCAACGTTGCATATATATATTTCACAGTCTATTTCCCAAACAGCATAAACATATTCCATAACAATGTATTAACTCATTCATCAAGAATAACCATCAATTGCTGAAAGAAAGTAAAGATATGCATGAATCCATCAAATTACACAAATATTATCCTGGTTCACCCCCTCCTAGGCTACGTCCACATATATTTGGATCTTGGCTCTTTTATTATGGTAGCTATGAATTTCCGGCGCCACGCTTTTTCAATTCCCCTCTTATGGGTAAGATCTTTATAAGGCAAACTAGATCACACCAGGCTCTACAACCTGCGATTGTTATCACTAAAAATTTGTTCGCAAATGGTTACAGGAATCCAACATCTTCAAACATCTATTAGTTCACCCATGGACCAAAAATTACCAAAAATGCATTTCCAAAAGGTCCAAAACTATACGACCAATTATAAAATCTGCATGCACTAAGGATATACAAGACGTACACGCACATGCGCCAGTCGAAAACACCCAAAAAGTGCTCATGGGCCTGAGGCACGAATATGGACGCTAAAAGTCATGCACACCTCAAAATGACACATTTATGATGTTGACTGGCTTCCCACCCACTTCTGGTTCAGTTTCCAAGTCAATTTGACATCCAAATCTCGGCTGAATCCAACTAGGTGGCTGGTCAAAGACCTAAGGGTGCCCTAAATGGCCCCTTGTTCACACTAAAGGCTGGTTAAATAATGCCTCAAAGTTATGCTATCAAATGAGGCCATGGGTGCACTACATTTTCAATGAATTCATTTGTATTGTTATGCTTCCTATATTCTCTTGGAGGATCCTCTTTCCTTGTCAAGAGCATACAAGCAGTATTTAATTCGAGCCATTCACATCACCTCTTGAATGAATTGGCTTGGGATTCTTCCACCATTTCCTTCAAGTTTTCAAGTTGTAAGAAGAGCTCAATCTTGGGCTTTCAAGAGCCCTCCCTTGGAGGAAGAGGAGACCCAAAGTCTCCCTTTCTCTTTGGTTTTTTCTTTCCACTAATACAATCCTTTCTATTGGTGACATGAGTCTTGTTTGTTTCTTGTTCTTATATCTCTATGCACTCTAGTTTAGTTTCTTTTATTGTATTTAGCTTAGTATTTTGTTTATATTACATGCTTGATGTTTCTAACTCTTTCATTCACTATTGTCTTGCCTAGATGACCCAACTGGGCTTGTAAGCACCTTTGTTTTTCTCATTTAGGTGACAAAAGAGGTGCAACAAATTGGCAACTCCACTGGGGAAAGGTATCAAATTCCTCCCTCATTTGGGTTATTTTAGCTCTTCTTTCTGTTTATTTAACCTGAAGGTACCATAACTAGTCCAAGCTAACCTCCAGAAAGCCAAATTCAAAGCTGAGTTGAGAGAATTCCATCCAAAATTTTCTTCACGGCCGTGTACCAGACGTGTGTGGGTTATTTGGCCCACAGGCGCGTCTTCAGCGCACATGCGCAAAAACCACTATATTTCTCAGTGCCTTCTGCGCACTTGCACCCACAAATCACTGTCAGTTCACACATTATCACTCACAACACCTCTATCTTTTCTGAGACCTATGCACCTGTGTAAAAAACACACATTGTAAGCCTTTTTGTGATCTGTGGAAGGCCCATAGCCTCCTTAAAATTGATTTCATGCACATTGTAACCATCACCACACTTAGTTCCCTCTCCATGTAAAGGGATTAGTCAAAACATAGGCACTTAGGGGGTTAAAATCATAATTTTTTCCTCTTTTTGTTTTCATGTTGCCACATGGATGGCTTGCTTTGATTAAAGTTTAAGTGGGAATCATTCTACATCACATATAAAACTTGCATTGGGACTAGAAATTGGATATCAATCGTTGAGTATGCTCTTCTCTCGCGCTCCAAAGTGATATTGAGAATCAGAAAGAGGTTGAGGGACAATTTCATCTCCCTTAAAAAGACAAAATCTTTAGGAGAGGACAACAGCCACCCTCGGGGCTCCTCTTAGTTTATTTTTCAAACACATCTTAAGATTGTAAGGGCCCATACATACCCACATGCTACAAAGATAGGATAGTGTTGAAATTTGCTTTCTTAGATCAACTCACTAGGGAAGTTTAAAGGTTTTGTAATGGGCCCATACATGCCCACATGTGAACAAACTAGGATAGTTTCAAAGCTTTCTTAGATTAAATCACAATAGGGAGTTAAAAAGGATTGGTAAGGACCCACATGTCCACATGTTAGTTTCCTAGGGATTTAAAATTCCTCAAGGTTGTACCAATGACACATAGTAACTTAGGTAATCAACACTTGTAAGGACCAAGCGAAGTCCACATGCAACAAGGTGACACCTAAATTATTAAAAACTTGGCACACTTTCACTTGTTCACACACAAGATCACCAATCACTCACATAGTTTTATCTAGAAGTTATGGAGGTTAAAGTAAGTTTTCTCCAATGGGATTCCGAAACACCCCACCCTTTTCTTGACAAACCTATCCACTCCCATTTAATTTCAACAAGGTTGGTTCACACCCCCAATCTCTCACACAAACACATCTAAAATTTTCTAAAAACACAAACCAAATTTTAGGACATCTACCCAGGTGGTAATTGTGGACTGCAATTGCACCTTGATCGTATTTTGTGTGGCTATTGAGAAATATCACCAGCTCTTTCGGGATATGAACCTTCTACCCCTCATTATAACTGATTACTTCATCCTTCACTAGTTCCTCTTCCGGTGGCTTCAGACCCCACTGTTGAGTGCTATTGGAAGGTCCAGTGCTATTTGAGAGGAAGGATGTTACATCTTTTAGGACACGATCATTTGTTTTCTTTGTTCTCCCATGCGGACAAAAACCACATATCCACATGTATGTTTCTTTATCAATTGCTTTATGTATGATGCCCTTGTGATTACATCTAATTGAGAATTACATTGTGAAAGTTCAAAAAATTACAGCAAAGGCTCTTGCTTATTTATTTCTCTCATCACCATTTGCATACATCCACTTAGCTAGTCGGACATCATAAGGGACCCACAGAATCCCTGTCGTTCCAGATGCTTGCTAAATCTCCCTCCTCTTCTAGAGGGGGTTCCTAGCCTTGCCCACTCATCGGTTTTACCTTCTCACACCCATGTGAGTACTACTATCTTGGGATCAACTTTTCTTGGTTCCACTTTACTTGGGTCCATTTCCCAAGGTCACCCATCCACTCGCTCTCCTTTACATGGAAGTGGGAGGCAAACTTATTCTCAAGGGGGAAGTACAAACCCACCTAGTCCCCCTCAAGGGTCAGGTACACAAAACACTCACACCATGGCTGGAACTAATCTTCCACCACCACTCTAGATGCCATATTTGGCCTCTCTCAACATACCGGATGTAAGAAAACTCACAAATGATCCTATTTTGCATGACCCCACATGGCCTACAATGCCTACCAAACTACCTTCAGACATCCCCAAGTTTGAAGGAAAGGCAGGAGACGACCCTGCCAACCATGTCATGACCTTCCACTTATGGTGCTCTTCAAACAACATCACGGATGTTTCCATCCGACTATGATTATTTCAACCCACACTCACTGGCCCATCAACCAAGTGGTATGTAGACAAAAAATCAGGATCCCATGCGACTTTCGAGTCTTTGGCAAAAACATTTTTGACCTTCTTTCAATTACCAATCCGCCATGACAATGGTCTTGAACTACTCTCTAATTTTAAAGAAACCTCAGCCACACATATCGCTGACCACATTCATGAGTGGCGTCGACGATGTAGTTTATGCAAAGTAGAAACCACCAAACAGCAATGCCTCGATTGGTTTCTCATATCACTTGTCTCTCTCCTTGGTAAAGATGTGGCTTCCACCTTCCCCCAATTCAAAGAAAAAGCCATCAACAAGGATAAAAAATATGACCTCATCTATTCACAATCAAGATACTTGTGCATAGTACTACCTAATCTCCCAAGACTAGTGCCATTTGGCCAAGACAAACCTAGGATGTCTCACTCAACAGACGGATTGATTGGTAACACCACATACCACAATCCACAACCCCAACAACCACCAATGTATGGCACACCTCAATATCATCTGGCATATGGAGGAATCCCTTATTATCCTCCACCCCCTTATCAACAACCATACCCTATTACCCTTCCTCCACCCATCAGTGGGCCACCATTGGCACCCACCATACGCCCACCTATTCAACCAAGCTTTGGTACTCCATCTACCTCATCTTATACCCTAAGTACTAGCGAAATCGCCACACGTTCCTATGTACCTTACGGATCATTACCACAACATAATCCATACTTTCCATTTCCTATCCCTCCACAGCCCATGGCTCCACCACAAGGACACCCACACACTAGGGTTAATTTTGTTTAGCCCTCCCCCATTCAGCAATACCAAAATTTTGAACAACTGAATATGGCCAACCCGACCCATCAGTCGAATAATGCTAAAAAGAAAGGAAAAAAATAGAACAATAATAACCTAGGGTAAGGAGGAAATCCTCCCCAACAACACCAACCCACTGGGGGCAACCAGAATCCAGGGAACCAAAACCCTCATGGGGGAAATAATAACAAACACCAAGGGAAAAATAACAACAACCGTCGAACCAACTTCCCTTGTGCCCTTTACGATGAGTTTGGTCACTATACTCATCATTGCCCCCAAATCGCTAACTTTAAATGGATGAAAGACTCTGTGAATGGACCACATCCTCCAACACCGCTTGCCCCTCAGCAGGCCCCACAACAATACGTGCAAAAACCACCCCTAGCCGTACTAAAAAATCTCATTCCACACCAAGGAGTGATGAACACCCAACAAGACATGCAGCCTACCCCACCACAGTTGGGAAAATATCTCAATCCAAGCAATCTCGCAGATCGTACTATCCTCCTCACTAGTGAGGAAGAAGTCCTTCTACAAACACGTAGTCGTCAATACAATGCACCCTCTTAGTCTTCTTCCATCCCCCTAAAAGCAATCCCAGTCTTAACTAGACCTCGTTTGATGATCCCTTGCCCTAACATGGAAACACCCCTTCGCATCCCTCGCATCCCATTGCGCATGAATGTCCACAACCCTCAGGCTAGGCCAACTCATAATTATAGTTTGGTCAATGACTTGGCACAATCCCCGACTGTCATGTCAATCTTATAAGTCCTTCAAACTTGTCCCACTCAGCGGAAGTCATTAATTTCCGCCTTGGGGGAAGTCGACCCTGCTGATACTCAACTCATCACATTTGATCTTGACAGCAAAGAACCTTGCCTCCCCGCTCTCATCGCTTTTCAAATCCCCGTTAATATTTGAAACATTACAGTTCATCAGTGCATCATTGATGAAGGTGCGTCCACATGCATCATGTCCAAGTATGTATGGCAGAAACTTGGTTCCTCTGAACTCATACCATCTGCCATTACCTTAAGAGCTTATGACAGATGACCATCTTCAATTGAAGGGCTCTTCCAAAATGTCCCTGTAGAACTCAAGGGAAAAACCATTCTCATTGATATCAAGGTTACCTATGCCCCACTCAATTACAATATCTTGTTCAGTCATAGCTACATGTATGCTATGAAGGCAGTTGCTTCTTCTGTATTTCGAACCATGATGTTTCCCCATAACGGGAAGATCATTACCATCAATCAGGTTTCACATTATGAGACTAACCCTTCTGCCAACATCGATAATATCGTCCCTTTCATCCACACTAATCCCAATACATACCTGTTAGCAACATTACTTGTCTTCGGCATAGGGATATTCGGGTCTGCAGGTTGCACGAGAAGTGCCCAAGCGCAGCACACAGAAGAAGTCCTATTGGGACTTAAAATCAAGCGAGTGGGCATTTCATTCTTCAACGGAAAGGATTCAGTGACAGAGAAGAACAACGATTGATGGGTAATTGCAGATTAACCGAGTCACATCAAGTATAGTGCTAAAATTTTTAAGGAAGTCAATGGTCGGAATCCTTCGGGAGGCACTCGTGAAGTTACGAGGGCCGTTGATCATAAGCAGTTTAAGCGCAGTGTTACTTCTCGAGCTCGGGGTTCGTGAGTTCGAAGGGTGGACCATATCCCTTTGGTTGCGCAAGATTTCGAGTTACGAAAAGTGTCTGGAGGAGGTCAACCGTCGCTGACCATCGCATCTCGGGACTTCGCGAAGGGAGAATGCCAAAGTTTGATACTCCAACTCGTGAGGTCACGAGTAACAAGAGGCACTAGTACTTGGGCCCTAGACAATGGTTACATATGGAGAGAGCTGACCAGAAAGGGATCCCTTCCCGTATCGCCGTCTCGGGAAGTGGGAGTTGAAGAAGAGGAACTAAGGGTCTCCGACTCATGAATGGCAAAATGAAAAGAACTTTTAATGACGGGCCCAAAGTATCGCCGAAAGTGTTCCGGGCCGTCCGATCAAAAGAGGGGTAGATGATGCACGATTAAGTTCTCTCGCCCCTTTTCCCATCGCAACTTCGAAATGCAAGAAGAAACTCTGTCTTTCCCCGATGCATGAAATGACAAGAGTGTCCAGGACCTAGGGCCCACAGCATTGTCGGGAGAGTTCAGGACCATCAGATCCAGAGGGCGCGTAGCACCAGATTAAGTCATCTCGGCGTTTCACTCATCACAATTTCAAGAAGAAAGGATTAACTCCTTTTGTTCGCGAACGCCAAAAGCGATCTGGGAATAAACACGGGGTCATAGCCTGTGGTCACTTGGGAAAGAAAGGAACTATGCTGAAAGGGGCCAAAGGCGCCGAATCTAGTCGTCGAAAGGATTGTCTCAATCTCCAGGTACCATCGGATGCGATTCTGCTCCCAGCCTTTGCTTGGAGTAAATAAAGGTGAGAAGGGGTGAGTGAAACCTCTCCTCATGCATTAAGTGTAAGGTATGGAAGGTCTAGCAAGCGGTCCGCTCGAGAGGGTCCTGTGTACCTAGTTCTTCAAAGAAGCCATGCCAAAGTCTTCGAAGAGATAGAGAAGTCTGCACATGCTAGATCGGCACTTAATGGCTCAGCTACCCTCCTTACAGGAGCCATGCATAGTTAAGGTGGTGCGTGAAGAAGGATTTCAGTACGAGTTTGACTAAAAAGACACCGTGCCCTGAGTAGTTGGGCACGCCTCTGTTAGGCGAATTTTCCTGAGTATATAGGCTCAGTTTTTGTATTTTGTAAGTATCGATGGTTGAGCAGAGCTCCCGGTTGTAAAGCTTTAATGAAGCACCGATACTCTGGTTATGTATAGAATTTTGAGACTTCTTGCCTTATGAATGCCAATTTCTTTTACATCTTTGTTATACTGTGTTAGAACATCTCGAAATTGGAGGGTCCAGTCAAGTTGTAGCTGTTATAGGATGATGTTGGATAGGATCACTGTAGCAGTCGCATTGTTCTAGTTAGTCCTTGTGTTTTCTCAGCGCTGAGTGACTTGGAATTGGAGGATCCAGTCAAGTCCCCTTTCAGTTTCCTGAGACCTTGAACCAAGAGGATCTTGCATTCAAAGTATTTCTTCTGCAAACCACTGAAGGCCTGTTGCCGAAAGCTATTTGTTCACCTTTCTTACCAAGTCTTCCACCTGCTCATCTTTTAATCAACCCACTAGCTGAAGTTAGATCAAGACCTCCTTTGTCCTTAGCTCACCAGAC
The DNA here is from genome assembly GCA_009831015.1 of Picea engelmannii. Classification (NCBI taxonomy): domain Eukaryota; kingdom Viridiplantae; phylum Streptophyta; class Pinopsida; order Pinales; family Pinaceae; genus Picea; species Picea engelmannii. The sequence continues at coordinate 1,526,440 of ML776963.1, forward strand.
TCAGTCCCTGAGTTAGAATGATATTTCCCCGAGTCTCTATCCATCTGATCATCCATTAAAAACTATCATGACATAAAACTGATGGGTGTTGGGCTCTGCTCCTGCAAGCAATCCAGGTGCGACTTCCGACGCTAACGTTTATGGCACCGTTGTCGGGGACAAAGTTGAAAATTTTTCCCGGGATTGAACGACATTGAGCCTCTGATTCTGAAGGTGCATCAGGTATCAAAGCCTTTGAAGATTGCTATTGTGCACCTGGTGAATCCATTGTGATGACTCCACTGGAGCGAACCTACTGTTTTAGTTGTGACTTCCAAAGGCAGACACACGCGGTCACATCCATAGCTGCCCCTAGCTACACCTGTAGCTGATCCGGAGGTGATTTTCAGAAAAGGAAAGGCCTCTGAAGGAGAAACTTCCACTACTGAACCAAGTAATCCGCTATATCCTTCTGTAGAAACTCCATTTTCTTCTCCTCAGCTTCCCAGCAGACCGTTTTCTGAAGTTTCCCATTTCCTAAATTTCGGGAGTGTTCCTGCTGAGTTTTCCCCTCCTGGTCTAGGATTGGAGGGAGAAATCCTTGTCACTCCCCTCTCCTCTGAAACTGTACCTTGGCATAGACCCAGGACTACAGAAGATTTCCCAACTCCTGCACAAAGAGGAGCACCCGCTAACTTGAGCTCGTTAGCCTTTTCCTTAAATCCCCTTTTGTTTCCCACTCCACTTTGTGACTCATTCCCATTAGCCCCTTCGTGAACTAATTCTTCTCCAAGTTCCCCCCCACCTAATATTCCTATGGTTGGTGATAATCCCCCTCTAAAAAGGATGGATTCTATAGTCGCTGCCAGATATGCTCCCTTAATCCTACCTCATCCGATGAATCCTCTCCCTACTGGAGATTACCTGAAATACATGCCCAAGTTCACTGGAGAAGGGGATGTAACTGCTGAAGAGAATCTCGCTGCTTTCTACAGTTACATAGACAACCTGGACATTGAAAATGAAGATGTCTGGATGAGAGTCTTTGTCCAGAGCCTGGATGGTGAGGTGAGGAAGTGGTTTAGAGGATTGGCTCCAGGATCTATTGCCGGGATTGAAGCTCTAGATAGTGCTTTCCTGAGGTAGTGGGGAGATAGGAAGGATTTCATGTATTACATGATAGAGTTCTGGTCTTTGAAGAAGATGGATGGAGATTCTGTCTCTGACTTCTCCAAAAGATTCAATAATATGTATAATAAAATCCCTGCTGAAATAAAGCCTTCAGAAGCCTCGGCCAAAATTTCTTATGCTAGTGCGTTTGGCCCCGATTTCTGTCTGTTGTTGAGAGAAAGAAGAGCCACCTCCTTGGATCAGATGCAAGATGCGGCCATAGAAGTGGAATCTAATGTATTAGTATATGACATATTGAGAATCAAGGCCGATGCAAATAGGAGAAAGGGAAGGTCGGAAGCCTTGACTTCTGACCCATCGGTGCCCCACCGTCAAGTGGATGAACTAACCAGGATGGTGAAGTCTCTGTCCACAGAGATGGAGAGGATGAAGGTGGAAGGGAGGCAAGCATACAAAGTCCCCCAAAACGTTGAAAAGGGAGGAGGTTTCAGAAGGCCCAACAATATTGCTTCCTCGACTACGCAAAGGGAGAAGGGAAGAGACAGAGAAGACCAGAAGATTCAGGCCCCTTTTCAAAATAATTTTGTGGCTAAAGGAGAAGAAGGGGAAATAGATGAGCTTGATCCTGAAATCCATTGCTTCGGGGACACTCCTCCTTTTCCTCATATCACCCAATAAGAATATGAGGAGTCTCTCATGGACAGTCAGCTAAATGAACTAAGTAAGGGAGACAAGACTAGTGGCTGCCAAGGCAGGTATTACCTGAGGTCCCAGAAGAAGGTAGTAGCACCTGATGTCCCTAAGTAGCTCACTAGAATAGAGAAGCCTACTAATGAAACTACAGACAATCACAGAGGTAAGAAGACCCGACCCCTCTCTCCTATTATCCAGAGTCATGTTCCTGAAATAAGAGAAATCCCAAAGCTCTCATCTTCTTTTAATTTCGAGCATGAGATTCAAAAAATTAGAATCCCTGTGCCCCTGACAGAATTGATTAAAAATGAAGGGTTCAAGAAACGCTTCTTTGAGATTTTATAGTTTGAAGTCTCATGCCTTCCCATAGACTCCATCACTTTGCAAGATGAAAAGCCTGCAGTTATTCTAGGTCCTATGGTAGAAGATAGGAATGACTCATCTCCTCCCTTCTACACTTCCTTGAACATACATGACAAGGTACTGCACAATTGCTTGATGGATTCGAGGGCTTCTCATAACCTCATGCCCAAAACTGTCATGGAAGAACTAGGACTAGAAGTCACCCGAGCCTATCATGACCTCTATTCCTTTGACTCCAGGAAAGTTCAATGTCTCGGGGTTATTAAAGACCTGGTCGTGACCTTGTTTCAGTTGCCCATGAAAAGTCTGGTCATGGATATTGTAGTGGAAGATGTCCCCCCTAAGTTTGGTATGTTGTTGTCAAGATCTTGGATAAAAAGACTGGGGGGAACCTTGCAGATGGACCTCACATATGCTACTATCCCAGTGTTTGGAGGAGAGCATAGAAGACTATACAGGGAAGCCCAACTGGCCTATATAATCAGTGATGAAGCCAATCCTACCAGCCATCCCATTTTCGCCTTGGACAATGATTTAGGTTCCAGTTTACTGCAACTCACTCATGCCCCTGAGCCACCTCTAGAGCTCAGGAAGTAGCCCACCACTCCTCATGAATTTTGCTCCTCCATCACCCCTGTTTGGAAAATGTTTTTTGATGGAGCCTGTTCTAGGGAAGGCGCTAGTGCTGGGGTGTCTTTTGTGTCCCCGTCTCAGGAAACCATATCCCTGTCATATAAGCTGGAATTTGAAACTACCAACAATGTGGTAGAGTACGAAGCCCTTGTTCTAGGATTGAGAGCTGCAAGGGAAATGGGAATTTAGGAGGTATCAGTGTTCGGAGATGCAGAGTTGGTGGTCCAACAGATCAGAAACGCTTATCAGGCCAAGCACCCTCGACTCAGAAATTACAGAAATGAAGTATGGGACCTAATTGACAATTTCTTCTCAGCCTTCAACATCTCTTTTATTCCAAGGGAGGATAATGCTGTGGCTGATTCTTTAGCCATTTCAGCTAGCCAGTTCAAGGTCCCTCGGCCGCCTATGGCCAAATATGATGTTGAGATAAAATATAGGCCCTCTATACCAGACAATGTCAAGCATTGGAAGATATTCAAGGATGATCTGGAAATCGAGAAGTTTCTCTAGTTTGTTGATGAATTTTTTGCATTGCACATTTATCAGGATCCTGATACAGAAGATAACCCTCACCCTGAGGTGTTTTTAAATAAAATTGCTAACCACCATATTATTCAGCTGCATAGCAATCACATTCCGAGGGGACTTATCCCTTTAGAAAGATTGTTCGATGGGAATGATGTGGTAGTGAAGGGTAGACTTTCAGGTGAAGGTGCTGACACAGCCAAGTGCAACATTGGCACACCGGAGGAGCCTAAGTTTGTCAAGCTATCAAGTAGTTTGATCACAGAACAGAGGGTCGAATATACTGAGTTGCTGAAAGAATTTGCTGATGTGTTTGCATGGACTTACGAAGACCTCAAGACATATGACACGTCTGTCATCAAACACAAGATCCCACTGAAGGAAGAGGCTAAGCCATTTAGGCAGAAGCTAAGATAGATAAATCCCATGTTGTTGCCTGTCATGGAGAAAGAAGTAAAGAAGTTGTTGGAGGCCCAGATCGTCGTCCCCCTGAGATATTCCGAATGGGTGGCCAATTTGGTTCCGGTAAGGAAGAAAAGTGGAGAAATAAGGCTTTGTGTCGACTTCAGGAACCTGAACAGGAGCTCAAAGAAAGACAATTATCCCTTGCCCAACATGGAACACATATTGTAGAGGGTAACCGGTGCATCTAGGATTTCCATGATCGATGGTTTTTCTGGTTATAATCATATATTGGTCATGCCCGAGGATAGAGAAAAAACGGCCTTCACCACTCCTTGGGGCACATTCATGTATGCCAAAATGCCATTCGGACTGATGAATGCAGGAGTGACGTTTCATCAAGCCATGGACATAGCCTTCATCGGGGAGAAAGATAAGTTTGTGGTGATCTATCTGGATGACATAACAGTCTTCTCGAGGTTGGATAAAGAGCACTGCTGTCACCTAAGAAAAGTTTTCTCAAAATGTTGAAGGTTCGGCCTTTCTTTAAACCCCAAGAAGTCTTTATTTACTGTGGGGGAGGGGAAGTTATTAGGCCATATAGTATTAGCAGAAGGAGTGAGGATTGATCCTAGCAGAGTGGAGGCAATTTGGACCCTGTCGCTTCCCAGGTCAAAGAAGGAAATTCGGGCGTTTTTGGGGAAGATTAATTTTCTGAGGAGATTCGTCTCGAATTTTGCTGAACTGGTGAAACACATCACAGCTATGCTCAAGAAGGGAAACAAAGTAAAATGGATGGCCGAACCTAGGGAATCTTTTGTCCAAATAAAAAGAGCATTTACTAAGGCACTTGTGCTGATTAGTCCCGATTATTCCAAAGATTTCCTAATTTTCTCTTTCGCTTCTTTTGATATGGTAGCAGCGGTCTTGTTGTAGAAAAATGAGGAAGGGCGAGAGCAGCCTATCACCTTTTTCAGCAAGGCATTAAGAGATGTAGAGGTCAGGTATGAAATCATGGAGAAACAGGCCTATGCTTTAGTGAAAGCTCTCAAGGCTTTCAAAGTCTATGTCCTGCACTCAAAGGTGATCGCATACGTTCCTTCAGCCTCTGTGAAGGACATCCTTGTACAGCCTGACATTGATGGTAAAAGGAGTAAATGGATAGCCAAGATCCTAGAATTTGACCTGGAAATAAGGCCTACCAAATTGATCAAATGTCAAGGCTTAGCCGAGTTGTTGGCTGAAGCCAATTGCCCAGCTTTGGGGGTAAGTTTCATGAACGAAAGCTCAGGAATTTAGTGGGGTCAGTTGTTTGAAATAAACCCTCAAAGAGAACCCTTGTTGGCTTAATGTCCCTGGTATAAGGATGTCATATATTTTCTATGGGAGTTGCAGCCCCCAGATGGCCTGTAAAGAAACAAAGCAAGAGCTCTGAAGCTCAGGGTAGTCAGGTACTGTCTTGTTGATCAAATTTTGTACTGGAAAGACCCCCTGGGGGTGCTTTTAAAATGCATGGATCCACAAGAGGCCGATAGAATCATGATTGAATTTCATAGTGGCCAATGCGGAGGGCACCATTTCTGGAAGACCACTGCTCACAGAATTCTCAAAGCTGGGTACTAATGGCCCACCTTGTTCGCTAAGGTATGTAGAAGAGTTAGAGCTTGTATCCCATGCTAAAGATTTTCAGGAAAGCAGCAGCTCAAGTTTCTGCCTTTACAGCCTATGGTTGTTTCGGGACCTTTCCAGCAATGGAGCCTAGATTTTATTGGAGAAATCCACTCTGATTCCAGTGGGCAGAATAGATGGATCCTAATGGCCACGAACTTCTTTACCAAGTGGATTGAATCCATCCCCACCAGGAGCACTTCCCACAAGGTAATTATTGGATTCCTGGAAGACCTCATCACAAGGTTCGTCTGCCCAAGGAGGATTGTTACTGATAACGCAGCCTCTTTCAAGGCTGAACCGTTAGTCAAGTTCTGTGAACAATTTGGAATCAAACTAATTCACTCCACCCCATACTATCCCCAGGGCAATGGTTTAGCAGAGTCCTCCAACAAAAGCCTAATAAAGATCATCAAAAGATTATTGGAGGACAAAAAAAGGTCTTGGAATTCAAAGTTGAAATTTTCTCTATGGGCCGATCGGGTGACCACAAAGAGATCTATAGGCATCTCCCCTTTCCAGTTAGTGTACGGAGCAGAAGTTGTCTTCCCTTCCCAGTTGGCCATTCCTGTAGCAAAATTCTTCCAGGATTATCAAAAAGAGCCCAATGATATGATCTGAAGAATTCATCAACTGGTAGAAGTCTAGTAGGCCAGAGAGCAGGTAATGATCAGAATTTAGGATCATCAGCAAATGATCAAGCAGGTTTTTGATAAGAAAGCCAAGAAGGAGGAGTTCCAGATAGGGGACCTGATACTGAAATGGGATGCTCCTAAGCAAGACAAGGGCAAGCACGGAAAATTTGAAGCCCTGTGGATCGGGTCCTTCAAGATCTCTGAAGTTTTCTCAAATAACACATACAGGTTGCAGGATTTGGAGGGTAAAGAAGTTTTTAATAGCCCAGTAAATGGGCATTTTCTGAAGAAATGTTTTGTCTGAGCCCTCGGTGGCTCCTTTGTTTGTAAATATTGTCCTTCTGGTTCTTTGTTTGCTTTTGTTTTTCGGCCTAGTAAATGACTCCATAGCCCAATAGCAAGGCACTGGAACTGCAAAATGAGTCCTTAGAGCATCACAGGGACAACTCTATCCCCCATGGAGATTAATGTTAGCAACATTACTTGCCTTCGGCATAGGGATATCCGGGTCTGCAGGTTGCACGAGAAGCACCCAAGCCCAACACACAGAAGAAGTCCTGTTCGGACTTAAAATCAAGCGAGCGGGCATTTCATTCTTCAGCGGAAAGGATTCAGTGACAGAGAAGAACAACGATTGATGGGTAATTGCCATGGATGATTTTAGGGGCTAAATTTCGCTCATGGGCTAATTTTCCATGGTTTTTCCAAAAACGAGATTCACTATTTTAAAATTGATTCGCCCAAATTCTATAGGATAAAATTATTTTATTTTAAAAATCGCCAAAATTTTATAAAAACTATATAAAATCCTTATAAATTTGAATATTTTTAGAAAATTATCGCCAAACATTTATGGTTGGCATATGAAAGATTCATAAGATTCACCAAGGTTTCTACATTTTAAAACAAATTTCCATCCTTAAAATCATCCCTGGTAATTGTAGATTAACCGAGTCACGTCAAGTATAGTGCTAAAAGTTTTAAGGAAGTCAACGGTCGGAATCCTTTGGGAGGCACTCACGAAGTTACGAGGGTCGTTGACCGCAAGCAGTTCAAGCGCAGTGTTACTTCTCGAGCTCGGGGTTCATGAGTTCGAAGGGCGGACCATATCCCTTTGGTTGCACAAGATTTCGAGTTACGAAAAGTGTCCAGAGGAGGTCAATCGTCGATGACCATCGTGTCTCGAGACTTCGCGAAGGGAGAATGCCAAAGTTTGATACTCCAACTCGCGAGGTCACGAGTAACAAGAGGCGCTAGTACTTGGGCCCTAGCCAATGGTTACATATGGAGAGCGCTGACTAGAAAGGGAGCCCTGCCCGTATCGTCATCTCGGGAAGCGGGAGTTGAAGAAGAGGAACCAAGGGTCTCCGACTCATGAATCGCGAAATGAAAAGCACTTTTAATGACGGGCCCACAGTATCGCCGAAAGTGTTCCAGGCCATCCGATCAAAAGAGGGGCACGTGATGCATGATTAAGTTCTCTCGCCCCTTTGCCCATCGCAACTTCGAAACGCAAGAAGTAGCTCCATCTTTCCCCGATGCATGAAATGACGAGAGCGTCCAGGACCTGGGGACCACAGCATTGTCGGGAGAGTTCAGGATCGTCAGATCTAGAGGGCGCGTAGCACCAGATTAATTTGTCTTGACGTTTCGCTCATCATGATTTCAATAAGAAAGGATTAACTCCTTCTGTTCATGAATGCCAAAAGTGCTATGGGAATAAACACAGGGTCACAGCCCGTGGTCACTTGGGAAAGAAAGGAACTGTATTGAAAGGGGCCAAAGGCGCCGAATCCAATCGTCAAAAGGATCGTCTCAATCTCCAGGTACCATCGGATGCGATCCCGCTCCTAGCCTTTGCTTGGAGTAAATAAAGGCGAGAAGGGGTGGGTGAAACCTCTCCTCATGCATTAAGTGTAAGGTATGGAAGGTCTGGCAAGTGGTCCACTCGAGAGGGTCTTGTGTACCCATTTCTTCAAAGAATCCATGCCGAAGTCTTCGAAGAGATAGAGAAGTCTACACACGCTATCTCGACACTTAATGGCTCAGCTACCCTCCTTACAGGAGCCATGTGCAGTTAAGGTGGCGCGTGAAGAAGGATTTCAGTACGAGTTTGACTGAAAAGACACCGTGCCCTGAGTAGCTGGGCATGCCTCTGTTAGGAAAATTTTCCTGAGTATATAGGCTCAGTGTTTGTATTTTGTAAGTATCGATGGTTGAGCAGAGCTCCCGATTGTAAAGCTTTAATGAAGCACTGATACTCTGGTTATGTATAGACTTTTGAGACTTCTTACCTTATGAATGCCAATTTCTTTTACATCTTTGTTATACTGTGTTAGAACAGCTCAGAATTGGAGGGTCTAGTCGAGTTGTAGCTGTTATAGGATGATGTTGGATAGGATCACTGTAGCAGTCGCATTGTTCTAATCAGTCCTTGTGTTTTCTCAGCGCTGAGTGACTTGGAATTGGAGGATCCAGTCAAGTCCCCTTTCAGTTTCCTGAGACCTTGAACCAAGAGGATCTTGCATTCAGAGTCTTTCATCTGTAAACCGCTGAAGGCCTGTTGCCCAAAGTGGTTTGTTCACCTTTCTTACCAAGTCTTCCACCTGCTCATCTTTTAATCAACCCACTGGTTGAAGTTAGATCAAGACCTCCTTTGTGCTTAGCTCGCCAGACTCAGTCCCTAAGTTAGAACGATATTTCCCCGAGTCTCTATCCATCTGATCGTCCATTAAAAACTATCGTGACATAAAAATGATGGGTATCGGGCTCTGCTCCTGCAAGCAATCCAGGAGTGACTTCCGACGCTAACAATACCCACTCATCGAGATGGGCCCTAAAATTTTCAAAGACCCATCCTTTCTTGGGACATACCATGGCGCACCACCGCTTATTCATCCTTCCAATCAGGTATGTGTTGTCTCATCCAATGCAACTGAAATTAGCGATACCCTCCCTCCCAATGAGGCCTCTCTTATATCTGATGTCCCATTAGTCACAAAACTTCTTCCTCGGGAATTACTTGAAAACCCTCTACCTTCACCTATTCCTGATTCCACCTTACCCCAAGGCCACATTCTAGTTTGGGAGACACTCGCCCAAGCTCTCACTCAAATTCCCTTCTTTTACCCTCCACCAGGCGTACAATCTTTCCAAGTAGCCGCAACACTTACCCTCCCAAATATGGTGCTGGCAATTCCAGTGTAGTATATACATCCACCCGCCATGGTCCCTCAACCATCCCTCCCTCCTCAAACCAAAGGAATTCCGATGCAGATTCTAGTACCTTCTCCCATAGCACCACCAGCATCCCCACTCACTACCACCACTGCTACAGCTGGGGGAATATGTAAAAAGAAAGAGCCCACCGCTCCCCTACCCCTACGTGTCCAACCTCCTTGTGCACTATATGATAAATATGGACACCCAACCAACAAATGCCCATCTCTACCAGAGTTATGCAACCTAATTCAACTAAATCAAGCACCATCATCGCTCATCGCTTCATCAAGCACTACCACTACCTCCCCTAACATAAGTAGCAAAGGACTGTGAACCAAATTCTCTTGCACCATATGTTCAGAATATGGCCATTATACACACCATTGCCTAGCGCTACCTCAATTTCGACAGACATTAATTGCAGTATGCCAGAGTTTTCAGAAAGAACCCAATCCAACTGCATCATCCTCAACAAACGTCACTGAAATCCATTATGTCACGACTTTATTCAACGAATGTATGAGATGCCCTTTCTCTCTCTGTGAATCATTAGATCATTTCACATATCAATGTCCGATGATCATTAAATATAGGGAACATCAAATAGCCCTGATTCTAAATCCTTCACCCCCCCTGCAGAATCGGTGATTAACCCTACTCCATCACCAGAGGTTATTCATATTGCTTCCCCTAAGCTTGAAGCACTCCCTAGTCCTCTGTGGTTCTTGGATGATCTATATGGGGATTTACCCCCAAATCCCCCCAATTCTCCAATTCATTTTCCTACGGAAAATTTACGCCCGACTATCATTTTTAACACACAATATCTCAATATTTGGTTTATGTCGAGTGAACCATCGCACTCCCCTTGCACCAATCCCTCTACTTATTCACCACCCGGAGACAACGACATAGTGACAGTCATTGATGTCACTCCTCTCGATCCCCTATATTCACGACAGTTTCACTAAGATGAAGATATTCTCAAGGAGTTAACTACCCCCGATTTCTCATGGGATGCGCTCCACCATAGAGCGCTCTTTCTTTCACAGGAAGATTTCACACCTCCTAATAAACACCCCATATACACAGTCAAAACCAAAGATTTTCTTCCATCAAGACATATAGATTGGTTCAATAATCCTATCCCTTCCCCCGACGCTTTCAAAGAAGGCAATATGGCCAATATCTCCCTAACCATCAAAATAGATATTTCCATCAAATCAAGAATTATAGAGGAAATCACCATTGGTGCTGCATGGTCTCCTAAAGAAATCTCCTCCTACAAAGCCCTCTTCTAGGAATACTGGGATATTTTTTCCTGGTCATACACAGAGATGCTTGGCCTTGATCCCTCTATTGTAGAACATTGTATAGACACCTGGCCTAATATCACACCGATCCGCCAAAAACAACGACATCTACATCCATCCAAAACAACAACTATCAAAGCTGATATTGACAAATTATGCGTTGCTAGGTTCATCTACCCCATCGCCTATACGTCATGGGTCTCCAACCCTATCCCTATTAACAAAAAACAGGGCACCATCCGTGTATGTACATACTTTCACGATATCAATCATGCCTTTCCCAAGGACAACTTTCCAATGCCTTTCATCGACCAAATTATCGATGATTATGCAGGTCACAAGGCTTTGTCCTTCATGGACGGTTTCTCTGGCTATAACCAAATCCAAATCCATCCAACCGATCAATACAAAATCACATTTACTACCCCTTGGGGCACTTTTTCATATCGTGTCATGCCTTTTGGCCTCAAGAATGTTGGCGCTACCTTCCAATGTGCCATGACATACATCTTTCATGATCTGGCTCATATCATCCTAGCATACTTGGATGACCTCACAGCTTGATCCAAGCAACACACTCAACATCTCGATGATTTACGAATCATCCTCCAACGATGTCATCAATATAACATCTGCTTGAACCCCCTCAAGTGTGTATTCTACGTCATTGCTGGGTACCTCCTTGGGTTCATCGTTTCCCAACGTGGCATTACCGTAGACCCCCTCAAGGTCCAAACCATCACATAAATTCCACCCCCTCGGAATTTACACCAACTCCAGAGCCTGCAAGACAAAGCTAACTTTTTACAGTGCTTTGTCCTAGATTACGCTACTTGTGCACATGTCTTCCTCCACTTACTTTGTCATGACATCCCATTCCAATGGGATGAACATGACCAAACCACTTTTGATGATCTTAAAGTAGCCCTCTCCAATGCCCTGTTGATTAGTCCACCTGACTATAACCATGACTATATCCTCTACATATCAGTCTCATCCGTTTCAGTAGCAGGAGTGCTCGTCCAAATAGGGGATGACGACCGCGAGCATGTGATTTACTACATTAGTAAAAACCTTTCAGGGACACCCTTGAAATACAATCACGAGGAAAATCTAGCCCTTGCAGTTGTCCTCGCAATCCAGAAGCTGCGCCATTACATTCTGCTTCGAACTATGAAAGTCATAGCAGATTCCAGCCCCATACAATACTTGCTCAGTCGTCAACAAATTAATGGAAAATTTGCTCAATGGATCGTCATCCTTCAGGAGTACAATCTCTAATTTTCAACACCCAAGAGAAAGAAATCTCTCATCCTCGCCGAACTCATCATGTAATTTCCCTTCGACACTACCAGTTCCCCCGTCAATACCGACTTCCTCGATGAACATCTCTTTTACATTCCCTCGGATGACCCTTGGTACGGAGATCTTCTCATCTACCTCCGAACACAAAAATTCGAAAACCACCTCTCCAGAGACGATCGTCGACATATTCATCACCAAGCCCCATGCTACTTACTCATCGATGATGTCTTATATTGGTGAGGAGTCGAAATTGTACTCCATCGATGCTTGACTATCGACGAGGCCGATAGCATCTTGAACGACTGCCATAGCAGTACTTGCGGGGGCCACCTCTCAGGAATGTCCACCACTCAGAAAATCATTCACGCTGGTTACTTCTAGCCTACATTGTTTCACGATTGTATCCACACTATGAAAATATGTGACAAATGTCAGCTTTACGCCAACAAATCACAAGCACCACCTGCTCTTCTACACCCAATCATCATTGTCAGTCCCTTTTGCAAATGGGGCATAGACTTCATGACTTGCAACCCTCCATCTAGGAGTGGACACAAATACATCATCATTGCTGTCGATTACTTCACCAAGTGGGATGAAGCCATGCCTACCTTCAACAACACCACCAACACTGCAGCGCATTTTTTCTTTAACCATGTCATTTCCTGCTTTGGAGTACTGCTACAACTAGTCTTTGATCATGGGAAACATTTCGAGAATGATATTTTCATCAAACTCTCATCTAGGTTAGGCTTCTCCCACGAGTTTTCCTCCCCATACTACCCTTAGTCTAACAGACATGTAGAAGCAGTTAACAAGGTCCTCAAAACTATGCTGCAGTGCACAGTTAAAAAACATAAGACCAATTAGCATCATATGTTATTTTCCGTGCTATAGGCTTACCGCACGACAGTGAAAACTACCACTGGTTTCACACCATTTCATCTAGTCCACGGAGTTCAGGCCACTCTTCCCATCGAGTACGAAATTCCCACCTTACGCACCGCTATTGAGCTATTACCCAACACTGCCCCAATGAAGCAACGTTTGTTGAACTTAGAGTCCCTGGATGAAGATCATCGATCCTCATTACAAAACAATGATGCAACCAAAAAATGGTCAAAGGCCACCTTTGATCGCCATGTCAACCTTCGCTCATTCGTAGAAGGCGACCTCGTCCTTACTTACGATATCGCACATGATACCCTCGGCCATGGAAAATTCGAGTCACTATGGCATGGATCTTACATCATCCAACATTGTCTCACTAAAGGTGCATACATCCTAACCTCTCCCGAAGGCCACCCTCTCAAAGAACCCATCAACGGGTTGTACTTAAAGAAATTTTACGCATGAGCGTAAACATTCTACACTAGGCTATTTTTTTTGTACATTTTTTTTGTAGAGTTTTTAATCTTCTTTTTCCATACCTCCCACCTAATATATCATTATTGTTATTGACAGATGCCTCCTCCATCGGTCTACCACATCGGTTATGTCGACGACACCAACCGTTGGACACAGAATCTTGCTTCGGCCGCTTGGGCCCTCTATTCCCCCTCACATGAACTGCTCCACTCCAGCGGCATATGTTTGGGCTCAGTAACCAACAACTAAGTAGAATACACAGTCATCATTGGCCTCCTCGCTGAGACCAGTCATCATCATATTCATCACCTTCGCATTCTATTAGATTCCCAACTGGTTTTCCTCCAGCTCAACAATGTGTACCGCGTTTGCGATCCTTTCCTCTTCCGCAAATACCTGCAAGTTAGACTTTTATCACAACATTTTGATTCCATCACATTCACACATATTCCAAGACAATTTAATCAAATAGAAGATATCATGGCTAACCTAGTGTTAGATTGGCATTTATCACACCAAGCTACCATTACGCATACATCAAACATCAATAATCTGTCACAACATATAAATTAGACATCATAAACAAAACATAAAACACATGTGAACATCACAAAGATCCCAAAATGTATATCCATATATATATATATATATATATATATNGCCATCAAAATGTTTACAAAAAATAGAGTACATCCTATACAACATCTGTAGGTCAGTGAACCACCTCGCCCCTATAGATACAAAATTGGTGTCACCACACCAAGTAGGTTCGCAGGCCTATATAAATCCCAAAAATACAAAAATACACACAGAGACACTCATGGTGTCTCTAGAGAACCACCACCTGGCCCTCCCTCAGGAGGTGCTGCCCCACCCACTATCGGTCCCTCCAGACCTGGCGGTAGATGCACAGTCATCGTAGCACCTGCTACTGCTGCTCTCCGAACCACAGTCTACCACACCAATGAAATCCCCACAGACTGCTCTAAGACACCCTCATCCTAGATCCGCGACCACATGCCCTCGAGCACTCCCTGTAGCACCACCTCCAAGTGGCGGCGAATATCCTCAAACTCTCCCCCAGCCTCGGTCGGAGGAGCATGTGATGACCCTGCACCAGGGTCATCAAAATGGTGTTTCCTGGCTTCTCTCTCATCACCAACAAGCCTCACCCCAATGTCATCACGTCATCGCCGCTCTCCTGCCCTCGGCTCTCCCTGCGGAGGCCTCACTGGCCCCTGACAAACCGACGCTCTAACCAACTCCACCTCACGCCCGTGAGGCCCCACATCTACACATACAACAAACCAATGATAGTATCAACATCCATCTATACATAATACACATGCTATACTATCTAAATATCAAAACATCAAAAATTACATCATACCTCTGTGATCAAACACCTCTCCTAGAGGCAACACCATCTCCGGATCATCCCGAAAGTCCACACCATAGTATGGATATCGCAGTATAATATATTTCATCTGATGCCACACCTGTGTAGCCTCAACCATGAAATAATGGACTCCCTCCCCACCACTGTGCCGAATCAAGATCCTATACCATCGCTTCATTCATGGCTCTCGCACACCAGGTGTGCCCAACAACACTCTAGGGCGCAACATTGGCACCCTCTCCAGAAACTAGGCCACCAAGATCGACCCAAAGTAAAACTCCCCTGAGTCTGTAGCTCGACACTTGTCTAGATGCCCTACCATCTTAGCATGCAACATCAAGCCCTAGGAAAAACGCTCTCCTTCCAGCATCGTCTCCATAATCCTCAGCTGACCACCACTGATCCGTTGAGTTGCAAGGGACCCATATACCCTCACAACCATCATTGCCACATAGTGATGAACTAGGGCATCCATCGCCCTGATACTCACCACAGATCCCAACATAAAGTCATCCCTCATACAGTACCTTTGGCCTAAGGTATCCAACTGCCCATCCCCAAGTACTACGGGCTCCACCGATAAGGGCGTTCCCCAAAAAGGGAGCCCAGTCAGAAAATAAACATCCTCCACCGAAGTGAAGGTCAGCTTCTCTCCCCACACCATAAAACAATGCAGATCTAGACTCCACATCTGAATCAAGAACTAGAGTAAAAAATCCTATGCTCGCACAAGGGGGCACCCAAAGAACTTCAATAGCCCACAATCTGCCAAAGTATCACGAACCGTTGGCTCCTCATTGGTCACGACCTCCCTAAGTTGTGACCAATCTCTCTCTCTCTAGTGAAATAGCATCCTCCAAATGATCACCTGCATCCACATAATCCAGTTCTCGATCAGTCATCTCAACCATACAAAACACAAAATCTCCAAAAAAGACAAGTTTTACACCCTTCATCTTTGCCTCCAAGATGCGGTTGTTTAACCCCACAGACACGCACACATGTGCACCTGTTCATACCATAGGAATGCACACATGTGTGCCTATTCATCCCATAGGTGCACCTGTCGGCCATACAAAGGCACATTCATGTGCGCCCATTGCATATACAGGCGCGCACCATAGCACGCTTGTTCACTGCACAGTTGTGCACGCATGCACAGTTGTTAAGCTTATAGGTGCGCATACCATGCGCACCTGTTTTCCCCATTAGGGAACCCCCATGTGTGGATGTATGAATTATAGTCACATTCCTGTGCGCGCAACTTTCTCAATTTCCCACGCACTAGCAGGCCCACACCTACAAAACTCCCTGTATGGCCCTTCGTACAAGCCCTGCCCAAAAAAATGAAACCTTACTTCTATGCAGGATGATATAGCAACTAACCTGAAGCTCCCTGGTCCTAGATCAACTGCCTCAATCTCCCAAAATCTTCAAAAATCCTCTAAAAATCTCTCGTTCACTTCTTAACATAGCAGGTACAAATGAGGTGGCATTGTGGGCCCTACAGCTATATATAGTCCATTTTGCCAAACTTTCAGACTCCATTCTGGGAGCTCCAAGCATCCGTTTTTTGATCCATCTTCAGCCACGGAACCAACATCCTGCCACCTACACATTCATATTCCTTGGGCCACCATCCATCCTCGGCCCCCGGGGAGCATTTTTCTCCTATCATGCTCAGGTACGCATACTTATATTTACAACTTATTGAATAACTTTTATATGTTCTTTATATTAAAATATTGTTCATGTCGGGTATTCATCTTTCATGTGTACAGGTACTTGATCATCCTTTCTCAATAGTCCCCCTTCAGGTATATTATCGATACTGGCACGTAGTCATTCCCTTTGAATATCAAGATGCATCTCCCAACCACACCCTCTGATTTTTTCCTCTAGGATCCCTATATCTGGCTCTGCAGTACTACCACCTCCACTGCATTTTGGTACTATCACCCGGTAGCACTCTCACCCACATGAGTTGTCCCATTCATAGTCCCCCTTGGCACTTTGACACTCACGCCATTTTCACCCTTTAGGGACGGGAGTCCCGATAGTCTTATGCATCGTCGAGAACTAGCCACATACTCCTTCTCCTCATTTTGCTAGCTTGCCCAATGGACTCCCAGGTTACTTCATAATGGCTCTAGTTTCGACTGCACCTCCACAGTATCATTCACCATCCATTTCATCCACCGTCAGTTTTCCCCTCTGCAGATTGTCCACCATACATTTACCTAATACAGAAACCTGCCTACGGGGCCCCAACCCTCCACTTGTTTTTCCAAGCAACTTGTGCCATCATCAGGCCAAGCCATCTTACACTAGGGCACCTGTTTCTATATCTACACAGTTATCCCAACTTATTTTTTTATTCTTTTGGTAATTGTATAAACCCTTTTTTCCACATTTTCATAGCTTTCTGTTGTCACCTTTTGCGACCTTTCTTTCCCCGACAGAGCAACCCTTGTTGCCCTTGGTTGGGGAATTTTTTCACTTCCTGACCTCAATGACATTATCTATCAACCTCGAGTATCCTACAACCCATACACCTTTCGATATCTATTCTTATCCATTTTTTCATGCCTCTGGCACAATTAACCCTCATCTAGTTGTCCCCCTGACACTAGAGTCAGTTCCACGGTTGCTGCCACTCTACATATCTCCCCAACCAAAGGTAGTCTTGAGTCTTACTACTCCTAGATTTCATCCATGTTACTCATCAGTTCCTGATTTTGTCCAAATGGATTTCATGAAGCCCCTTGCTTCTCAAAGTCGCGTCTCCCTTTCTGTCGACATCAACACAGTTTCCAGCAGGGTGACAGTATCTTGACTCTCATTACCTTTACAAATGAGGAGTCTCAGATGACACAGAGAGAACTATCATTGCTCTCTTATGTCATTGACCCCCACCACATTTGACTTCAACACTTTCTCATGTTGCAGTGGGTCTTACTTTGCGACTAGTGCAGTTGGTGTTATATTTGCCAAAGACCTATGAACATTGTCAAGCCATCAATGCCTACGACTCCTCGACATTTCCTATAAATGTCATCACCTCTTTTCAGAGTTTATTCACCATCAAAATTGTCCTCTGCTATTATCAACATGCCCCTGAGAGTGTTGCATTCATCTACACCAACACATAGCTTCAGTTACTGTGTCACACATCTTTTTGAGTTACATAAACACAAGCATGGGGCATGCTCGTCTCATTTGCACACAATTTATTTTTACATCTTGCAAAAGGTTCGGTCCGAAAGGTTCCCCTCTCCCTCCAATGGGTCGCTCTTGATACTCCCCTTATCGCTCTTTCTTACAATGGTACTCTCAGTAGAAGAAACATTGATGAATTTTGGCTATACGTATACTCCTAACCTCATCCATCAGGGGGCATTTGTTATCACTGAAAATGCATCTGCAAATGGTTACAGGAATCCAACATCTTCAAACAGCTATTAGTTCACCCATGGACCAAAAATTACCAAAAATGCATTTCCAAAAGGTCCAAAACTATACAACCAGTTATAAAATCTGCATGCGCTAAGGATATACAGGATGCGTGCACACGTGCGCCAATAAAAAATGCATGAAAATAACGCATGCGCCCGAGGCGCGACTTTGGACGCTAAAATCCACACAAACCTCAGAACGATGCATTTATGATGTTGCTCGGCTTCCCACCCACTTTTGGTTTAGCTTCCAAGTCGATTTGACATCCTAATCTCGACTGAATTTAGATGGGTGTCTGGTCAAAGACCTAAGGGTGCCCTAAATGGCCCCTTGTTCACACTAAAGGCTAGTTAAATAATGCCTCAAAGTTATGCTATAAAAAGAGGCCATGGGTGCACTACATTTTCAAGGAATTCATTTGTATTGTTATTCTGCCTATATTCTCTTGGAGGATCCTCTTTCCTTGTCAAGAGAATACAAGCAGTATTTCATTGGAGCCATTCACATCACCTCTTGAGTGAATTGGCTTGGGATTCTTTCACCATTTCCTTCAAGTTTTTAAGTTGTAAGAAGAGCTCAATCTTGGGATTTCAAGAGCCCTCCCTTGGAGGAAGAGGAGACCTAAAGTCTCCCTTTCTCTTTGGTGTTTTCTTTCCACTAATACAATCCTTTCTATTGGTGACATGAGTCTTGTTTGTTTCTTGTTATTATATCTCTATGCACTCTAGTTTAGTTTCTTTTATTGTCTTTAGCTTAGTCTTTTGTTTATATTACATGCTTGATGTTTCTAACTCTTGCATTCACTATTGTCTTGCCTAGCTGACCCAACTAGGCTTGTAAGCACCTCTGTTTTGCTCATTTAGGTGACAAAAGAGGTGCAACAATGATCTAATCCTCATACCTACCTTCTCTCCTCTCCTATAGCTCAACAGATTACTAAATGGTTCACACCATCAAAAACATTACACATCGCATTCTCTCATGCATACCTACAATAATTAGAACTAATAGCGAACAACAACAACAACAACAACCGACTAACAACAGCCAGCCCTCTATAGTACTTACATATATATATTTATACATTTTGAGCTCTTTAGCCTTCTTACAAAACATTACCAAAACCCTAACCCTACCAACGTTAGGTCTTCCTCCCATGCGCATGATGTTCTTCCTCCAGCTGTCGCTTTCCTTGTGCACGGTTTCTTGCATGCATGCATGCTGTTCTTTCACCAATTTTTACTTCAGTTTCTGCACGCTTTCTTTCCCATGATCGTCCTTCTTTCCACTTTGCCCTGGTGCCAACAAGGACGGTGTTCCATTTAAGAGGGAGGGGATTGTAATACCCTTGTTTTCCCCAGCTTGTAATTAATCATTATTTATGATCACCATGCTATGGCATGGGAACAATGTAAATGTATTATCGTTTAGATTTCCAATAACTGATTGTGGGGGTGAAGCCTTGAAGTACTGGCCATGATATCACTAGAGGAAAGAGTGAGGAAACCATAGAGAGGGTTCATTATGTCAAAATAACCCCAAATCCTCTTTGTTGAAATAATAAGACTCATCCTAATTTCCAAGGAAGAATCAGTTAATGAAAGAAGGATCGATGGTTGAACAATCAACTACCCCCATGAATGGGAGCATGGAGGGTCTGGTTGAGGAGACAAAAAATTGTCAGCCTGAAGTACCACAGAGTGTAGTTTTCCTGCAAGCCCAGACTAACCCGAGTTTCTTCTGATAGAAGGAACAAGATAGGTCCAGAACCTTCCTGAGGAGGAAAAATGCATGCAAGAATACACGTGAAGGAAAACAAGAAGAAAACAAAGCCCATAGGGGGCATGCAACTGAGGGATATTCAAAGAGGAAGAGGAAGGGCGCGTGAGGCTCTCCAACTAAGAAGAAGAACTGGAAGCTTGATAGGATGTTCTGGTTACTAGAGAAAATAAGAGAAAATATCTCTGAGAATTTGTAGAAAAACACTACCTGAGAAAAATATTGTGATATTGATGTTGACGGGGCATCTGATAAACCTCATAGAGGCTGTGACAGAGAAATATCTCTGAGGAATTGCAAGAGTTTTTGTGATAGAGAGAGAGTCTCTGAGACACTACAAGAGTTCCCTAGTGATATCATGGCTTGGCACGAGGGTGGCCAAAGTGCTAAGAATGAATTCCTCTGAGCCTATGGTTGGGTGGAAAGGTGAACACCCACAATCAGTTGGTCAATGATTGACTGTAATAGTTAAGTATTTCGTTTACCCTGTGCACTTGGATTGAAATGCATGATTTAAATGTGTGTAATTGTGATTAATTGTGCTTCACATGAAATTAATGGTTCTAATGCTTACTGTTGGGCTCCAGTTTTGTCATATTTTCCACCATACAAATACACTCATCATTACACCTTCTCCCTGCATTTTGTCAATAATATATCCCTAATTACACCATAAACCTCCATTATCTCATGTTATTCATCATATGTGGTTAATACTTAATTTTCCATATTTTTAGTGATTAAAAGGATGATTATACAATAGTTTTTTTTATGATGGTTTAATCCTATGTTTCTATGTCCAAATAATATGTTCCTGCATTGGAAGTCATCCAGTACCCGCATTGGAGGTCATCCGGTACTCACACTCCAAGTCATCTGGTACCAGAAGGTTCTACAGTCAACCAGTACCTGCATAGGCATCCATTACCCACACTCCATGTCATCCGGTACTCATCTCGTTCAGTAACAATTCTGCGCTCGTCTAGTACCAATGTTGTGCTCGTCCGGTACCAGCATCAACAACTGTTCGGTACCAGATATAGTTTGAAATTTTGGAAAGCTTCTAGAGGAAAATCGGGGACATGGGTTTTGTCCAGAGCGAAGTCTAAATGCAGAAACCTATGGAAGAATTCACCCAGATCACACGTGTGTTCCTCTAGCTCAGGGGGAATGATTATGCAAAAAATAGCAAAAATCTCAAACTGCTAACTTGCACCTCGATTTCCATGCAGATTGCATCAAATCTAGAAATTCTACGAAATGGGTTTTGACTAGAGTGTAGAAAATTGAGTAAGACATGGGAAATTTTTCAAAATGCGAATTAGTTTGGAAGATATGGGTGGATCCCTAAATCGAATCTGCTTAAATTACAATAAAACCCAGATTTTTGGGATTTCTACCTAAAAATGTAAAATTTGAAATCTGAGCATTGGGATTTCATCCCATCCACTCCTCAATGATTCTTCAAGTATAAATAAGCCTCACATGTTTGTGAGAAAGAGCCATTAGTTTCATGAAGTTTTTGTAATTAAGAGGTTTGTTCTTGTGAGAAAGCTTTAAGGAGTTGCTTGCCATGTAAAAACAGAGTTCCATGATTAAATGAAAAGATTATTATTGCTGATCTATTATGCATTTCCTTTTCTTAATCTGATCGTCTCAGGAATCACTGACCATCTGAGAAGGGCCCCTCAATATGGGTAAGTGTTGCCATGTTTTAAATCGTTTAGTAGAATAGAATATAATTGTATTTCTAGTTTGCTTATGTGTGGTTTAATTTTCACTTGTCTATTTGACTTAGTTTTATGAATTCATGGTTATTAAAAACTCAAGAGCGATTCTTCATTGGTATGCAATTCACATTTGTACTTCCATTTGTTTTGTTCATGCACACTGTTATGTTTATGCACCTTGATTGAATTCCATGTTTCATGCACTCACAATTATTAATATAGCCACTCCATGCTTGTATTCATATTTTTCACACTCAATTTGATTATGGTAGTTGAGTTTTGTTTACACAAGAAAAGAAATTAAAAATACAAAAACACTCATCCATATATTTGCACCCTCATCCCTCTTGTCCAAATTGATTAAGACCATACTCTTCCACCACATTTATATGATCTGTCCCATATCCATCAACATTTTTTATTAATAAAATATATATATCCTCTGTCAATTAAATATACTCAGATCAGATTTGAAATTTATATATTGATTGACGAAGATATTTCACCTCACCCCATCATTGATTCTTTATGAGAGATATTTTCCTCTAAGTCAGTCATCCAAACCATGGAGAATCAAAATCACTTTCAGTCCATTATTTCATCTCTTTTTATGCTTCTTTATGTTTTAAGAGATTGTTTGATTCATAAAGAATCACTATGTGCACATAGTCTTTAATTGTAGAAATAAACACCATCTTCTTACACTCTAATTTTTCACTGTTTATGAGAAATTGTCAAATCCGCAATTTGAGTGAACATAAAAGAGTGCATTTCTCATTGTCCAATCTTGTCATTAATCAGATATTCATTATTCTTTTATGCATTTTCATGTAGAGTCAACTCTTATTTTTGTTGACACTTGTAACCATTTGAAGAATTGTTCTTGAGATCCAGTTTTAGATTAATTTCTCTTATTGGTCATTATCAGTTTACTTTCAGTATGATTTGGCTTTCTCATAAATTTCCTCCAATTAGTTTTATTTTTGATACCTTTGGCTTCCTTGCACTTTAATTCCACATAGTTTCAATCACCAACGAACAAATTAGAGGTCTAACTCGTGAGATATGACCTCTCGGCGTTGGAATTCTTCCCAAGGTGTTAGTTTATTTATTGTCATTTGAATTCATTTTCATTTGCTTGTTTATTTTATTGCATTTAAGTGTGGATCCACTATAGGAAATAATCATTGAAGGACATAAAACTTAAGTAAGTTATTCCTATGTCCCAGTGATGAATCCTTAGTGTTAATTTCCTCTAGTGTGGGTTTGAAGATTGTTTTGTCGGCTTTAGATTAGGTTAGCCTAGGCTCTGATCCTGCATTTCCTGTGCCCGCACCTCGAATCTTACGAGCCCCGATTGATAATTAAATGTGGGAATTAATAGTTCATATATTTAGCCCAACACTTGCTGCTCTTCTGTAATCCGTTGAATTTGAATGGGTGTAAGGTGACAAGTTTGGCCTTTGGGCTGGTTTGAAAATACCTCTCCCTATTTTAGAACTTAAGTTCTATGAATTGATGGGTACTCCCTTCAAAACAATTTTCCAGGAATCCACGAGCTCATGCCCATGACCTTAATACAAATCTTAGCTAAGAGTTAAAGAGTGTAGCCTCTGGAACTTGACAAAGTTCGATAGGACCAAGTCCATGGAACCCTTCTCTACACTCAAAAAGGATTTAAGTTTCTCGGGATTCTGGGAGTCTGAAACTCCGGGGCGAATGAACACTGCAACATCCAAATGCATCAAAGGCAACCTGTCAGACCGGTAATTTGATGGATGACTGGTAGCTAGTGGTCAGTTATCCATAATCGTGGGATTTTTCCCCTTTTTAAACCAAAATCATCTTCTTGGTCGTGAAGTAATGCAAGCCATTGATCCAAGGGTATTCAAGATCCTCCTTGACCATTGGATCTATGTCGAGGTCAGTCCAGCCTTGACCACTTCGGGAGAAAAGAGATGTCATAGCACCAAATCCCCCGAATGTTGGAGTTGTGAAGTATTGTGGGTCGTCGATCTACGGATCCTTCAGGATCCCTCTCGACCTTCTAATCATGGGGACATGCGTATCATGTTGACAGAATGTGGGGGTACACATGTCGAGCAATGGTGATTCCATGTGTGGAGGATTTGTGGCAGAGCAAAGAGATGTCGATGACCTGAGGCATGTGCCACGTATGTTGCCAACATATTTTGGGATGATAGGTGTCCCTCTAGTAGTGGCCTAATATTGAGACCAAGGGACCCTTGATCTAGAATTATGAGTCGTTGATCTAGGGAGTCTATGGAGAATCCCTCCTAACCGTCCAATCTACCAGTGGAAGGATTCGCGTGTAAAACTTTGGCAGTAAAGGATTATTAAGCAGGTATAACCCCCGAATGTCGAACTCATGAAGTGATGAGAACCATAGATCCGAGGAAACTTTGAGATCTTTCTAGACCATTTGATCTACATAATAGTCAGTCTGGTGTTGACCACTCTGGGTGAAAATGAGTGTTAAGCAGAAGGAACCCTTGAATGTTGAACTCGTGAAGTGACACATACTGTAGACCTAAGGATGCTTCAGGATCTCCCATGACCATTAGATCTAGACTTTGTTCATCCTGACGTTGACCACTCAAGAAGCAAAGAGGAATTTACATAGTGGATTCCCCGAGCATCGAAGTTACGAAGTAACAGAGGCCGTAGATCTATGGATTTACATGGACACATCTTGATCGTGGAATAGAAGGGGCATTGGAAGGTTGTCATTTCGGAGTGACATGGCACACTGACGTCACCTAGGGTGACATGGGGCCATGTTTGATGTGCCTCATGTCACCTTGATTTTTTATTTTCACAGACCCTATGTTCCCATTAGAACGTGACACATGTCACCCATTGATGGAGCCATGTGTCATATATGCCTTGTCGCGTGTCATCTGCCCCTAGCACATACTCACTTGGCCGAATAGCGGGTGGAGTACTCGAGACCCACCTGTCCTTGCCTCTCCATTTAATGTGCCATTGCATGTAAGGGTGGACCCTTTCAGAAGTTTGGAAATTCAAAACTCTGGGGGGTTTGGGGTGTAGTATTTTAGATAAGCCAAATGGGCCAAAGGTCGGAGGCACATGGAAAGATGTATGGATCCTTCTAGAGTTCAGGATTTTGGGACTTCAGAGGATATGTGTCTAGAAAGAAAACGGGGCATTCAACATTGAAGTGTCAAACGTCGAATTCCCATAACCCTGTAGGTTAAATGAGGACGAAGTCCCGTCGGTGAATTTAACAGTGGATGGATTTCCACCATAGATGTAGGAGTGCTAGGGATCTTCGGGACTTCGAGGAACCTTGGGATAGTACAAATGAGATGAATCCACATGGGTGTTAGGACCCTATAATATACCTTTTTGCTCATACTTTTTGCTATCATTACATCCTTTTCCCACTCATATTTAAGCCTACATTATCACCTTAACCTATTTCTCCAAAGGTATATAACGTTTCTTCTCTTTGCTATATGTTTAATTTGTTTTACATGTAATTTTACATTACTCTCATACTTATCCATTAATCATAAATATATAGTTACTGAAATAGTTTGAACTGCAGTTAATATATTGTTGTTGCTTGAAGACCACGTTGTTGAAACAGTCAACAGTACGCAAATCCCGTTGCTGAAACAGTCCACGATTTGCGATGCTGAAACAACATTTCACATACAGCAACAACAAGAAGGAGTTGTTACACTGGACGCAACAGCCATACCTCAAGACAACACCATTACAACCATCGCTGTTGCTTGAGACCACGTTGTTGAAACAGTCAAACAGGACACAAATCCCTTTGCTGAAACAATCTATGATTTGCAATGCTGAAACAATATTTTACAAACAACAGTAACAAGAAAAGATAAATAAAGAAGTTGTTACACCAGCTGCAACAACTGTACCTCAAGCCAACAACATTCCAACCACTGTAACAACATTTTTCTACGGGAGATCAGAATATCCTATTGCAGCATAGAAGATTAGATCAGACTAAGAATAGGATTTGTATGTACACATGTAATTTTAAGATTAATTTTATTAAGAGGATTCTCCTCTTTAAATAGGGGAGAAATAAGCATTAGAGGGGGGATTATGAAAGGCTTAGCTAGAAGGAATCACAGAGAAGGAGCATGTTCACTTTGGATATTGTAACTTGTCATATTTGACAGATGAATAAAAGATCATTCTGAGCATTACTTCTTAATTCCTTTTATTTCTAGGGAATCTTGTGAGAAGGAAAGGGCCCACCTTCTTCAAAAGATTCACCCATTAGTTTCTATAGTGTGTTAATATTTTTTTTATTCACACCTTGTTAAAACTCTGTTTCTACTGATTGTTACATTGCTTTCATACAATTCATTCCTAGGTAATTGTTAATCATTTTGATTGGTAATTCTATTTGCAGAAGGAGTTTATGAAAGTGTGATAGTTAGAGACAGGTGCTGAAGATTCCTGCTTTGGGGAATGGGGTCCTGTTATTTGTTACAGAATAGTCAGTCTTCAGTAATTGTTAATCATTTTGATTGGTAGTTCTATTTGCAGAATGAGTTTATGAAAGTGTGATAGTCAGAGACAGGTGCTGAAGGTTCCTACTTTGGGGAATAGGGTCCTGTTCTCTGTTATAGAATAGTTAGTCTTCTTTGCAGTGTGCTGAAAGGTTCTTTTTTCCTAGGTTGCTATTTCTTAATGTAATCCAGGATTCTTTTGATAATTATTTTCTTTTGAATCTTAAAACTCTGCAATAGATAGATTGCTTTCACTGTAATTCAAGGTAGAACTTCAGTCTGTTCAAGGCAAGGTGTGATTAGTGTCACTTTTACTACAACTTTGGATTGCTTTTGAGATTGAGCATATACAGTGTGTGATTGCCTTTGAAATAAACAAACTTCCCTGGGTTGACAATTTATGTGACACTTGATTGTTTTAATTAATAAGCAATTATAGTGACCAACATTTTGGCGCTGTTGCCGGGGAAGGCAATTATAGATTTCAAAAGCATTTACGTTTCTCTTTCAGATGTACAAATTGCATGAGAGGACGTAGACCCCCCAAGGAAACTGACCCTACAGGTGGCAGGGGTAGAGGAAGAGGAGGAAGAAATACTTTTATCGACCAGATTATATCAAAATCTGAATCTGTTGTTCCACAACGACCAAGCTCTCGAAAACCAAAGCCTCAACCTTCCTTTCAAGTGAACCTTGAAATGGAGACAGTTGAAAAACTAGCAGATGACATTGAGGATCGAGCAAGTGTAGTAGGGGAACAAATAGAAGAAACCATGGATGGATATAATGAAGAACTGCACCATGAAGAACAGGTAGGTCTTGAAGCAGAGGTAAACGATGAAAACTCTTTTTCTACCTTAGGATTTCCTATTGGTGATCTTCCTAGAGGAGTAGCTCCCATGAAGAATATTCCACTTTCAGCTTTACCTAACTTTCATGGTTTATCTTCTGAATATCTTGATGAATTCCTTTTTGAGTTTGACATATTATGCAGAAGTTATGATTACATTTCCAATGCTAAAAAAATAAAGCTATTCCCAACAACATTAAATGGAAATGCATTAAGATGGTTCATGAGTCTTGGAGGTCATGTAATCACAACATGCGATCAAATGAAATAGAAATTTCTACACAAATATCAAGACTATTGCTGAACAAGAGAAAAAAGAGAGGAACTATTCAAGATGATACAGAAAGAGGATGAAAATCTGGAGGACTTTGTGGAAAGGCTACAGTATAATCTAGAAATATCCAGTCACCCCAATGTAAGTAAAGATATTCTTAAAACAATATTATTAAAAGGAGTAAGGGATGACTATCTAGATATGTTGAATATACTTGGAAAAGGGGACATATCTAAAGAATCATATGATGAAATTGTTAACCACTGTAAAAGATGTTCAAGAGGAGCTGCAAGGAATAGATCAAACATCAAGGATACCACATTTTCAAGAGTTCAAAAATCAGCCAGTGGAGGAGCAACAAGAGCCGAAATAGGTAATCTACTTGAGGAATTTAAAACTGAAATGTTAAGTTCTTTTTCTTCACAAATTGACACCTTGCAGATTCAAAAGAAACAAGCCAAACCAGAAGCAGCTCTGTCCATATTTTGTTCCAAATGCAGAGATAAGAACCTAGGAAGGGAATGCCCATTGGACAAAAAGCCAATTTGCACCATTTGTGATAAGGATCATGAAACTCAACAATGCCCTTCTTTACCAGGAATCAAAGCAGCATTACAACCAACCGATGAAGAAGATGAAGCCGTCTATCTCTTGACACAGAGAAGGCAATGGAAACCATGAGGACAAGGTATGAATCCTAATATGCCATTTACACCTTCTAATTGTTGGAATAATTATCCTTCTTTTAGTCAAGAAAACTACCCTCCCTTCAATCAAATGAATTACCCACCCATGCAACAAACAAACCCTCCCTTTGTAGACCCAACAATATGGACACCTTGGCCTTCACAACAACAACCCTACCTTAACCAATGGACTCCAAATTGGAGAGGTCAACAACCCTCGTTCCCAAACCAATTTCCTCAATTTCAATCACAAGTTCAGCAACCACTCTCTTTACCATCAGGAACTCCACCAAATAATCAAATAATGAGGCCCCAACTACCTATACAACCTAACCCTAAACCCAATAATAAGGTTGTGTAGTGCATTGATATTCAAAACTAGCCTATACTTTCTCTTTTCCCTACACAATGCAATGATATTCATTTACGATCTGGGAAAATAGTAGAACCTATCATTGATGATGTTACCTCTTCTGATTCCGATAAAGAAGAAATAAAAAAGCACGATGTACCTGAAGAGGTACAACCGTCCTCAAACACTGTTGCCGAAACATCAGAACCACCATTCCCTGAGCGTTTAGCTTTGACTAAAACTCTTGAGCCACCTGCTTTCAATCTTCTAGGGGAATTACAAAATCTCTATGTCAAAATTCCACTATTACAAGCACTAAGAGATGTACCAATTTATGCCAGAACTATGCGAGACATTTGTGTTAAGAAACCCGGTAGGAAAACTAAAGATCCCCTCACAGTTCACGTCTTGGGTGATTTATCTACACTAATGTCGGGTAAAGCTCCTCCAGTTAAATATGATGATCCTGGCCATCCTACTGTCATAGTATAAATTGGAAAAACAATAATTCCTCGAGTTCTGGTAGACTTAGGTGCTACTATCAATATTATGACTCTTGAAACTTCACAACTATTACAACTGAAGAATGAAATCAGAGATACCCCAACCATTCTAGAATTAGTTGACCATTCTACAATCAAACCAAAAGGATTCATTGAAGACCTAATCATCTCAGTTGAGTCCTGGAATTATCCAGCTGACTTTGTGGTATTACAACCTAAAACAAAGTTGGGGGGTCATCCTCTAATTTTGGGCAGGCCTTGGCTAGTCACAACAGATGCCTTTATCAGCTGCAGATCTGGTTCAATGACAATTTCCAATGGATATGAGACCAAACATATTACCCTCTACCCTCATGCTACACCATTGATTAATAATGACAATTCCTTATGGGTGGACTTTGATGATCAAACTACTCAACCTATCTTGACTATCGGACAAGCCTTAAGCCTTAAAGATGCCACTGAGGATGAAGTAATTAATAATTTTATTTGTGAACCCTCCTCTAT
>ML776963.1:1566019-1631561 GCA_009831015.1 Picea engelmannii
TGTGGAAAAACCTTGAAAATGAATTTTTTAAAATAGAACCAAATCTCAAGCAAACTGTTAAACATATCTAAGATTAATTACTCATCTACTTTTATCCATAAAAATAAAATAAAGGAGTGAACATAGATGGTAACGCGTGGTTTAAATAAGAAAAGTATTTAAACTTGAAGATGAATCTATATTCACAAAGAAAATACAAAACTAAATAAAAGTAAGGAAAAAATTACTAGCCTAAAAACTTGCCAGCATTAAAAAGAAAATGTAGTTGTGCCTCCCTGTACCAAACTGCTCCTGCTCTCTATCTGTTTAAGAGAAATCTATAACATACATTTGTATAATTCTAAGACTGCAGAATGTCAAGAGAAAGTCACTTCATTTCGACAATTCAAATCTTCTTCATATTTACAGAAAGGACAACAATCTATATTGATAATCCCAGGTGAAGATATAAATGATCATCTGCAATGAGAAATAATTTTTTGTTGAAAAGACAGATCTATACAAACTGAAAATGTATGAACTAATTCAATACAATTTAAAATTTATATCAAGATAACTCAATCACCTAAAAATGTATAATTGGGAATCAAGGACTATTAAAAGATTGAAAGAATTACCCCGGATGGGGTGTCACCTAGAGCAGCCGAGCCACATGGTATAGATCGAGGCTGGGCCTTAAATACAGGCTGCCAGATCCCATCCCCTCACCATTAAGGATGGGAGAAAGCCGGAGCAGACAGGATGATGGGTCGAGTCCTCCCACGTGAGTGAAAAGGACGGATGCACAATGCACTAAGAAGATAGCCTTAATGGCAGATCCATTCATATCCATCCTCATGAATTTCTACGATTATGGTCAGGGAAGGACTCATTTTGAGTTTGAGCTACAGAAGATGGGCATCTCTGAGCTTTGGTTTGGCTATTGCAGCCTCATCGTCGCTCTGATCACTGTTTGGATCATATAAATGCCGAGGGAAAGAGGTAAACCCCGCAGGGGCACTGCCTAGTATGCCTTTGATGCTCGCCAAAGGAGACAATAGAGATTTGAACGAGCATTGTCCATGGCTCGGATGCAGCTCGTCCACAAAGCCAGGAAGCCTAGAACGCCTCCCATGGCCTATGTGGAAATTTTTTTTCTGGAGGAACCCATTCAGGCTCCTCCATAACACCTAGTCTTTACAGTTCTAGACAATTGGAACCCACCAACTTGATTTCTAGGGGAAACCACCATGTAGGCCACAAGGGAACTGCATAGTTGCCACAGAGGGGATGCCCAATTGGAGGAACCCCCTACTTGTTACATCGTAGAATAATTTCCAGAAGACATGGATGCGAAGGTGATAGCAAGTGCAGAAGAATTCTCCTTGGGCGTGAGCAACCAGATTGCTCATCATGAACAGAGATCGTCACGACATATGGATGAGGTAATGGGAATGCAGAGAAGGAATGAGACATTAGAGGTGGAGGCAACACGAACATAAGGTGCACTGTCGAAGGATAACTTGGAGAGGGAGGGTGGCATGGCTCCTATTCCATGTCCCCTATCTGTCATGAAAGAAGAATGACATGTCCATCCACCATTCTTCCACCCCGAACACTTGGAGATGATGTTCAAATTGAGGATCTTGGTGGAGGACCAAATCCACCATGCCATGCTAATCAACCAACGTATCAACATGCTCTATGATGCCTACTCCAACAAACCACCAGGACAGAGGTACCTGACATGCGCACAACCCTTCGCGTTGCCAGCCAGGGCAGGAAAGCAGGAAGAAGATGATGACATGGACAATGTAGGGACCATCGGGTAATTGTTACAGTTAATGGTTATGGTTATAATTTATTTTTTACTTAGATCCAGGGATCTAGTTCTATCTAAGTCTCATTATGTTGTAATTCAAAGACTAAGGAAGTATTCTCAGACTGAGGGTTGCCAGATGTCTTGGTTTCCTTCAGGCAAAACAGATGGCAACCCATCTTTTTGCTAGAGACTGTATAGGAGGTTGGCTGTCCCTGTTTTCGTTAACCCAACCGGATAGTTGGCATTCCAGGTGTATATGTTTTTTGAAAATTTAATGCAATAGGCTCTGCCCTTTTTTAACTTAAAAAAAAAAAAGATTGAAAGAATTGATATACATATGATAATAATTAATCATGAATTGAAGAAATAGACTAAAGATAATTTACATCAATCCATAATTGATTACTTTGAATAATATAAACCATAACATTAAGATATTATAATATGAACTAAGATCTTTAACTTGCAGGACAAAATCCTTGGTTAAAGCACGATTCTATATCCTTCAATAAAGTATTCATGAGTCCAAATCCTAAACTTTTCACACCACTATTACTCCCAAAATCAGGAGTATTTAAACAAAAATAATAGTAATCCTCATATCCATATGATAGAGGAAAATCTTCAAAATAGAGTATTTTTAAAACTACATACTAATCTGAGTTTTTTAATACTAATGTTTATAACAACTTATGAAAGTTTTTTATAAAAATCGTTCAAAATATATTTAGAATTAAAATATATCCTACTTCTAAATAGAAGTACTTCACGATCTTCATTAACCAAGAAGTACACAAGATATCTTCCCATTCGTTCTGAGACCTGAAAAATAAAATTAAAATCGAATTCAAAATCTCATTAACTAAATTAAGACAAGCTACATAATCTATGATTCTATAGCTAGTCTAACAATCATGTAACAAACCATGCTTTAACAAACCAATCAAAATAATTAAAACAAGCCAATCAAAATAATTAAAACAAACCACAAATTTATTTACCAAATCAAACATTTGAAAAGGAAGAATCATGCATCTCTGAACTCATAACAACATTGATATTAGTTGAATGCTTAATGATGATATCCCCAGATTTTCTGAATCTTTTTTTTTCCCAAGGAAGCGTTTGTTGCAATTCATATCTGAATCTCGATTTTCGCTTTCAATATATCTATTTTGCATTAACATCTGATTATGACACATTTTCAAGTATGGGTTGTCTTTGTAGTATCTATGAATCCATGTTAAACATTCATCACAATATACAGGTTCCAGATCTGGGAGAGGTTGCTTGTGGTTTGAGTCTAGGGTCTTTTACTGTGTCATTATAGTCTTTAAATCATTCTGGATTCCCGTGAATCCCTCACATTTCTGAAGGAATAGAGGTAAGTTTGAAACAAAATCATACCATGGAGGATCATCCATGTCTGCATTCGGGCATACACTCTCGACATAGTTTAATTATTCTATTACAATTGTTAGAACAATATTACCCCCCTGTTTCTGTTTGTTCCTTGTCATTCTTGACAGGATTTGTTCACATCTTTTATTTCCAAAATCAGTATCATAGACATCTTGCCTAATTTTTTTTCCCTGCCCTTTAAATTTTTCATTGACTACTGGTATCGAAGGTTGTGAGTGTCCAACAATAGTTAACAACTCATCTCTTAAATGACTGAGTGTTGGAGAAATTTGTATTTTCGGCACAACAGTTCAGTGGGAGTAACACTATTTAAGTGGGAGTTAACTTACTAGTTCTATTTTAGACTTTCTAATCTTAGACCATCACTATTATGCATGCATTCCTATTATAGGATGTCATTTCCTATATGAGTGAATATCACTCACTCATTGATTAGATCATAATATACATTGATTCTCATTCTTCATTGTGTGTCTCTCTTCCTTTTCTTGATAAGCTTTGTTTGTGTATGTTTTAGCTAGGTCTCCTGTGCAGGTTTCCATGAAACACTGACATGGTATCAGAGCCGAACTGCTTGGAGCAACCCAAAAAAATCTAGAGAAGAGCGAAAGACTCCTTGAGTAAAACTAGTTTCTGCAATTGTCATGGCCTATCACTATCGAAAGGTGCAATGATTGGAATCGTCGAGGCCTATCCCTTTCGAAGGGTGCGACGGTCGCACTTTGTTCTTCATCCAAGGTGAGACGATTCAATTTTTCACAATCGTTGCACTGTGTCCTTCACTAGGGTGTGACGATTCAGCATCGTCACACTTTATCCTTCTCTAGGGTGTGACGATTCAACAACCCTCCAAAAATTGGTTTTCTGCAGTAAAATAGCCACATCTCGAAACTCACGATCTGGGTCGGGCTGAAATTTGGACCAGAGACGTAGAACATAGGGATTCTCATGCTCACCAAAAATATCCAAAACCCACATCATATTTTAGGATATATAGTTTTTTTTATCATATCTATAGCTGCCATAGCACTGTCATTCATATCACGAAATCCACGATCTGGGTTTTCATGATTTTTTCAGAATAAATAGTAGGGATGGAGGCGATGCAACTTATTCAATCAATTATGGTGATAATACTCACACCATACAACTATTTTGAATGGAATCCGAAGGCCGCATTCCAAATCAAAAGAAAAGGATTGTATAATTTGATGATGGCAATAGAAACAGAGCCTACATCAGCGCTTGAGAAGACTAGATGGACGAAACGTAAGGATGAGGCCACATGACTACTTCTTCAGTTAATCTCCATGGATTTATGATTTCATGTTTCCACATGCAAGACTCAAAACGATATATGTACCACCTTGGAAGGACTCTTTGGAAAGCAGGATGAGATGCGTGGTCATATGCTTGAGGTAGAGTTGAATACCTGAGACCCTAAAAGTTTTGATAATATACATGATTTTTTTACTAAATTTAAATATTTTCTATTGATATCAGGTGAATATGGTATTGAAAAGTCTACACAAGAGAAACAAATTATTCTAACAATCTTGGCCAAGATAGGACCAAAATATGTTGTATATGTCTCCAATTTCCATTATGGCAGATGTCTTTTTGGAGAAAATTGGAAAATGCCTACGATGGCTCAGTTCATTGAGTCTCTCACACAAGAGAAGAAAAAAATCATACATATGGGCCTCATCCAGGATCCCAAAGCACATGCACTCACCATTCATGATGGAAAAGGATCATCCAAACAGAACAGGAAGGAGAAACAGAACGAGAAGGAGGGATATTCCAAACCCTTTAATGATTCTTCAGGTTCCAAAGAATCTTTGAATTCCAAGAACAAGAAGAAGGTAAAGAAGTGCACTTAATACAATAAACCGAATCATGAATAATCCACATGCATGAAGAAATAGATCGATCTTATGGCACATGCACTTCAATAGAACAACCTTGGAAACTTAATTCTAGAGGGAGTTAAGAAGTAGAAGGAAAAAGATCTTGCTCCTAAGAAATATAATCATCATGCCATGGTTGCAATTAATTCCTCATCTGATTCATGGATTATATATTCTGGTGCATCCCATCATATGGTAGTTAAAGAGGAAGTTTTCTCTTCTTTGAGTCCATGCTCAAGATCCCCTATTCTCATGGGGGATGATACTCCAGTAACAGTAGCAAGAGAAGGGAGAGTGGAACTCCACAATGGCAGTTTTGAGAATGTTTTAAATGTTCCAAATATTTCTATGGATCTTCTCTCAGTTTATTAGATCACTCAGAAATGTAAAAGGGTTGAATTTACATCAGATTCAGTTTTAGTGATTGACATGCATGAAAATTCCATCATTGAAATTGGTGAGGTGGATCACAAGTCAAGGTTGTATGAATTCACTAAGTTTTCAGACGATGACTCCTCTATTATACTTACACATAAGGAGAGTAATTTGCATGCACCTCCACTGTAACATCTATATACTCTTGTGCTTCCATCAGTTTAAGACATCAGAGATGATTCCATACACTCAGATTTTGTATATGGAAATAAGCAGACAATACATCCATATAAGAAGCTAACGTTGAAGCTTCAACAGATGCCCAAGAAGGCACAATTCACACTTCATGCAACAGGTATCCTTGTAGGGAATCCATTGAATTCGAGGAGGACTCGATCTCAACATGATGAGCCTTCTCATGTACTTTCATCTTCAGAACCTGCGATGCCCATGCATTGCTATATGGTTCAATATATTGATCCACAAACCTACAATAAGTCCGTGGGAAATCCATTATGGAAAGAAGCCATTCAGAAGGAACATGACTCTCTCCTAGAGAATTAGACTTGGCATCTGGTTCCACTTCCACCAGAAAGGAATATTTTCAGGTGCAGATGGGTCCACAGGATCAAGAGGTACAAGGCCCAATAGGTTGATAAAGGACATCATCAAATCCATAAATATTTATACATCTTCACGAATACTTTTAGTGAGAAGAAGTTTCAGACTTTGTGGGATCGTCTTGTAGTGAAGAACACAGTTGCCTAGCAACTGCCATTTTCTTCTTTTGATA
Organism: Picea engelmannii; assembly: GCA_009831015.1. Taxonomy (NCBI): domain Eukaryota; kingdom Viridiplantae; phylum Streptophyta; class Pinopsida; order Pinales; family Pinaceae; genus Picea; species Picea engelmannii. Next base: position 1,572,321 of record ML776963.1, read on the forward strand.
CATTTTCTTTTGAGGGGGGGTTTTGTTCCCACGTGGTTTTCCCTCTTTCCTCACTTTTATTTAGTGTTCATTAGTTGAATTGTACATTATTACCTAATATGGCCTAGTAGCTGGGACTCATTTTTTACTCCATAGTGATGTTCAAGGGGGGTGTTGGAGAAATTTCTATTTTCAGCACACTAGTTTAGTGGGAGTAACACTAGTTAAGTGGGAGTTAACTGACTAGTTCTATTTTAGACTTTCTAATCTTAGACCATCACTATTATGCATGCATTCCTATTATAGGATGTCATTGCCTATATGAGTGAATATCACTCACTCATTGATTAGATCATAATATACATTGATTCTCATTATTCATTGTGCATCTCTCTTCCTTTTATTGATAAGATTTTTTTGTGTATTCTTTAGCTAGGTCTCCTGTACAGGTTTCCATGAAACACTGACACTGAGGACCTCTTATAAGGGTTTCTTAGGCATCAAATAACATTTTTTGGATGCCATCCTGGTTATAGAAAGAATCTCGTCTTGATCACCAGGTGAAATTACAGAGTCATTTTGGACTTGAACTTTGATCCGAAAATCATTTAGTGAATGAGACAACGTTTTTGGAGAAACAGGTTCCTCAGTAGCCTGAGTTAAGTGGGTGGCGATATCAATTTGTAGGGGTACGAATCCATTCCTTACCAGAAAATATTGTGAGGTGTCTCGTGTGCTAACAAAATGGAAACTGACCAAAATGTGAATTAAACCATGGTGAAATAAACTAGACTCAGGGTTGGGGTTCGGCCTTTGATAAAATTTTGACATCTTTTGTAGGCTCTTAAGCAAGTAAAATGGAATGTTCAAACTGAATCCTTTAAACACCATTAATATAAATATGTGGAACAAGAACACTAACTCGTAACGTCCTCCATAGGTGAAAAATTGCTTTATGATCAACAATAAACCATGCCAACAGGTTTTAAACAGTTCTATCAACATACCTTTTACATGGTAGGGTGATTTCCTTAATACCAACAGAGAATGCTAAGGAATGTTGGTTACTTTCATGATTTTGAACCACCGATCACCCTCATAAGGTAAACTAGTCGCCTTAGCTGTGAATTATTTGGTAACATGCTACTGAATATCACCTATTTTGGCCCTGGTTCCATCAAATGTCTTGGCGAAAGTTCTGAAAACCTCTATATTAAAACCATCAAAGGACTGGATAAAGTTTACCCAACCAAATTGAACCAGGCTATCCACCATGTCATGCTGAGACAACAAATCTTGTGAGCCATTCGTCTCCATCCTAACTATGGGGGCCATGAGCTCGTAGGTGGTGGACCAGAAGAAACAACAACAATGTTCATCAAAAGAAGAACCATGTGCTTGCAACAACCCGAACCCATAAACAATTGAAGAGACTGATATGGAATACCTGGTGATAAACCGACATCTAAGGAATTGAGGCAGTGCTACCATTATTTCCCACTCCAAGTTTTTATTATCTCTGAAAAACCAGAGGATAAAAATTTCAAATCCACTAGATTCATGAAACCCTCATTACTTGCCATGAATGACTAACCCGAAATCGAGAACATCAATACACTTGCAGGGTAATAATTCAAAGGACAACTAATCAATCAATTTATTAAATGAGCTTTACTTAGCGTCATATTTTGATATGACAGTGTCAAGTGTTAGGAGATGCATTTAGGATATTCAGAGAGGAGAGATTTTAATGGAACCAAGTTCTTTCATGAGTTTTAACTAGTTTGTAGTTTTAGGTTTGATTAAATCAAATCGATTGCACATATTTCGTATCGGGGCCAGTTCTTCTTTAGGTTATAAGTTATGCTTAGATTTTTAAAATGATTCATATGGCCATCATTAAAACCTAGTTCAAACCTTTTGGTTTAGACTTTCAATTGAAGAAAACAAGCAATCACCTTTAACCTATGCAAAGGCATATTACCACAAGATTTTAGTCAATGATATGTAAGAAGGGGACTTCAATTTCATGCTTTACAGTCATGAAATTGAATAGAGAAAACACAACAAATAAATTATAACTATAAAATCACACAAACAATATAAATCCAAATATCACTGATTAACACTAATACTCAAACCTAAGAAACACAATCAATCTGACACATATAGACATACTAGGCAGTGAGCATAAGAATCAATTTTTTATTTCAAAAATCAATGAGACACAAAATGAGATGGTGGTTTGGTTTCAAACTATGGCGACTCACTCGGCGACGCAATTATCTTTGAATTGTCAAACTTTCATCTCAGGGAAGAATAATAAGACTTGGATATGATTTTAAGTTGCTTTGAAACAAACCCACTTTAAGATCACACAATATTAAGATTAGCTCAGATTCAAAAAAGATTGCCAAGATTATAACTAGAAAAGAAGAAAATGAATGCTTTTATAGAGGATTATAACTTGAAGGTATGTTTTGATCAAAGGCTAACGATGTTTATAAAATGACTTCAATACGGTTGATAGAGCCACTGCTTCCGGTATGCATTCATAGCCTCGACAAGGATGTCATTTAATCCACTCAAGTACTTTAATCCCATCCAATAGTTGTTTATTCATGACATATATACTCCCATAGAATGTTGATTTATAAGAACATACCTACTATCTCCTAACCTGACATTGCTTCGCTACCAGTAGGCCTGTTCAATACCCCGACGAAGTTGTCTTGGTATCATGAGTGAATTTACCCGCTGCCAGCATGCTTGTTCAGTACCCCAGCAGGTTTACACACATTTCCCACACTTAAGTGATTTTAACCCTCTTATTCCATTTATAATGATATAATTTAGATACTTTAAATATGACAATGAAAGCGGGGTAATACTAGAGATTGATTATAGGACATGTATATTACCGATCGCCATTTATTTTCTTTCAGAACTAGAAGTTTTATCATGGTTTAGATATTTTAGATTTCAATTAAGAAATCATCTAGAGGATGGGGAAGCGCTTAAAAGTTATCTTTTAAGAACAGGGACGGTGTAAAAAGTCTAAAGATAATCATGATTCCCAAATATCTCAACATGTTTCAGGGGTAATACTTTGAAAAATACCATTTGGGATTTCATAGTACTCAACTAATCAATTATCTGTGACTGAACCTTAGTATCATAAATTGTTTGAACTATTTCAAATTGCATTCCTATTATATGTCTCGTAACGAAAATTCCCTTTGACAATTGTTCTTGGATCAGAAATAATTCAATCAGATAGAAAAAAAATAGAAAAATTTAAACACACCAATCAAAGAAAACAAAATTGTATAGTACATGCAATATTTACAGAGTGTTTGATCTTATCTAATCAATCAAAATAATTTTTGAGGGCCTTCCCATTCACTGGAAATGTGTTTGGTTTATCTTCTAAGTTTTGAAGACAAAAGGAGATATGACCTAATTGTTCTGCAATAACAAATGGTCCCAACCACAGATTTTGGAACTTGGTGTCAGGGATGATTTTAGGGGCTAAATTTCTCTCATGGGCTAATTTTCCATGGTTTATCCCAAAAAAATATTCGTTATTCTAAAAACATTTCGCCTAAATTCTATAGGATAAAATTATTTTACCTTAAAAATCACCAAAATTTTATACAAACTATATAAAATCCTTAGAAATTTAAAAAAATTTACAAAAATATCGCCAAACATTTAAAGTTGGCATATGAAGGATTAGTAATATTCGCCAAGGTTTCTACATTTTAAAATAAATTTTCATCCTCAAAATCATCCCTGCTTTGTGTGTTCCCCTTTATCCTCATGTGCTTTATCCCACTTGAGGACCAGATCTCCTACGTTGAAGTTTCTATCGGAGGATGAACTTGCGTTGAACCACCGTTTAACAATTTGTTGATGCTAATCTAATTTTTGTTTAGCTTGCATTCTGGTTTCTTCCAGTTTAATTAAAGTGTTTATTCGACTTTCCAAGGCGGGACATTCTTCCTCCTGAACCTTCTCAGATAAATGAAGTGACGGTAACAGGACATTGGGAGGAAGGATAGCTTCTCTTCCATACACAAGGAAGAAAGGGGAATTACCGATGGATTCCTTTGGGGTGACCCTGTCAGCCCATAGTGCATTATACAAAGAAGTGTGCCAATTTTTATGATTATTCAACATTGTTCTTTTCAAGATTTTAATAATATTTTTGTTCATTTATTCAGCTAGGCCATTTCCTTGGGGGTAATAACTGGCAGAATATTTTAACTTGATTCCTTTTTCTAAAGCATAAAAATTCATGTCCAATGAGGAAAAATAAGAAGCATTGTCGAAAACTAGACATTCTGGTATCCCAAAACGTGTGATGATATGAGATTTTAAGAACGAAATCACCTGATTAGTGTTAACTACTCTTAAAGGCATGGCTTCAGACCACATGGTAAAGTAGTCTTTTTCCATGAGAATGTACTTGTGCTACTGTGAAGAGGCTGGGTTAATTGGACCTATGATATCCAGACCCCATTGCTAGAATGGTGTATCAATTGTAATGGGTTGCAAAGGGAATGCAACTTTCTTGACTCGTCCTACGAACTTTTGACATATTGTGCATTTGCAGGCCATGGAATGAGCATGTTTAAATAGAGTGGGCCAATAGTACCTAGCTCTAAGGACTTTTTGATTGGTTGTTTCACCGCCAAAGTGACCTCCAGCATCACCTAAATGTAATTCAGTCAAAACTTATTCAAATTCTTCCTTTTCTAGGCAACGTAGCAATACACCATGAAAATTTTTCATGAAAAGCACATCATTAATTAATTGAAAAGGGGCAGATCTGAGTCTTAGTGCTCTTATGTTTTTGGGATTGAGTTTTTGAGGGGTGGTTCCATGTGTCAAATAAAACTTAATATCATTATACCAGGAATTCGGCATGGTTTGTGCACAACAGATTTGTGTTTCATGATGCAATGACGCGTCTGGTACTACTAGTTCATTGTCAGGCAAATTAACTAAATCAACCACTAATTTGCAAAGACCTCGACCCCTAACAATTCATGCTGGCTTAATTTTGAGATCGTATTCTTGAAGAGAGGTCATCCAATGAGCCCTCTTTTCCCCAAGCTCTTTTTGAACTAATAAATTTCTCACCGTGGGGTAAGGAACAATAACCTTAGTTATAGATTTTAAGAGATAAGATATAAAGTGTTTTACTGCTTTGAAAACAACAAATGCTTTCTAATCAACTGTGGGATAATTTAATTATGATCCTTTAAAGGAATAACTCATAAATGAAATGGGGATTTCATTATTATAATTGTTTTTCTGGGTAATTACAACAACGTATGATCTATCTGACACCAGTGTATAGAGAGTAAAGTCTTTGGAAAAATCAGGACTCATCAAGGATGGAGGTTCTGTTATAGCTTTTCTGATAGAATTAAAATCTAGTTTTTCTTGTGATCCCCACCTAAAGAGAGTGTCCTTTTTTATCATGTTTTGCTGGGGTCCAACCATCTTAGAAAAACTAGGAACAAAACGTCTGAAAAAAATTATTTTACCAAGAAAAGATTGCATGGATGTTTTGGATGATGGAGGGGAAAGATTGGCTATGGCTTGAGTTCGTTCTGGATATATCATCATTCCATATTTTGATACTATGAATCCAAGAAACTTTCCCTGATTAACAACAAAAATTGATTTCTTGGAGTATAATGAAATACCATACTTACGACAACGTTCTAGCACACTCCTGAGGTGAGATAAGTGGTTTTTTTTGTTCTTCGAAAATATGATAACATCATCTAAGTAAACATCCATTGATTGATTTATAAGTCCCCGAAAAGAGATATGCATGGCCCTTTGGAAAGTGGCCCCTACATTAATTAGTCTGAAAGGAATTTTACGATAAGAATAAGTTCCCCAAAGGGTATGGAATGTAGTTTTAAGTTGATCTGATGGAGACATTAGGACCTGGTTGTATCCCAAAAAACCATCTAACAATAAAATTCTTTCGGATCCAGATACCTATTGTAGGATCTGTTCCAAGGGTGGAATGAGATAATTGTCTTTATTAGAGGCTCCATTTAAGTTGCCAAAATCGACACAAAGTCATATTTCTCTGTTCTTTTTTCTTACTGGGACTAAGTTGGACACCCATTGGGTGTGCCGGAAAGGAAAGATGATCTTAACTATAAACATATTATTCATTTCTTTTTTTACCGTGGGCTGTAACTTAGGGTGCATCTTCCTTAGTTTTTGTTGAAGTGGTTGGGATTGAGGCTTCATGGGGATTACATGTTGTATTATGTTTGGATCAAATGTTTTCAAATCATCGTATGTCCAAGTGAATACATCTTTAAATTCCTTAAACAATTTAATAAATGCAGATCTTTCTTGTGGAGACACCCTTTTCCCAAATTAATGTTTTAAGGGTTATCCTGTGTTCCTAAATTTACAGATTCATATTGTGGAAAGGAACTATTCATTTTACAATTAACCACTCCCCTAAATTTGTCATGTAAATCATAAAAAAATTCTAATCTAACGACATATTTAGGGATAGAGTTTACCATGTCAGATGAGCTTTCAGCCGAATGAGGATTAGATATTACTGAAAAGTCATGGAGATTTTCATCATGAGTTTTTTCATCAATTACAACATCTTCAAAAGTATCTTCCATATGCAGAAATTTATGATCTGTTGATCATCGTTGAACACCTGCCAATTGGTGATATTGTCCGGAATTGATGGCATGAACATTAATTCAACATAAAATGAATTAGGAGAGAATCCTTCAACAGGTAATAACTTTGATGCTACATTTTCCAACAAATCTGCTTCAAAAGTACTAGATCTAGGAATAGAACTTATGTTAAAAGTGAGATCAATAAAGAACCAACACCGACTCCTTCACATGATTTTGACCCATCAAAGTCTAAAGACCAAATTTCATCATTCTCACAACTATTTACAATATTTACATCATTTTCAGGGGTTGATACCTGAGTGCAAACTGATATTTCAAATTGTTGATTCGGGTCTGCAATAGTAGAAAGTTCAACCACAAAATTTCCAAAGAAAGTGTTCATACCTTGACTTTCTAATGCATTCACACTGGGGACAAAAGGTTCATTTCAATCATTTAGATCTGTAACAATGTATTTCAGATAACATTCCTTGTTAATTCTAAGCTTGTTTGGCTGACCATTTACTGGTAACCATAAGTGAGACCAATCTATGGAAAAATAACCATGCAGTTTCTCAGACCAATCTTTGCTCAGGAACATGCCATATACCTATGGAATATCAACGACTACCATGTCGATTACCTGGTGGAAATTCAGGTTAGATGATAATCTGATCAGTACATCTTTAAGCTAATCGACCACTATGCCATTAGTTTTGTCCAGCTGAATGATTTTCAAATCAGAAGGTTTAACATCAGCATTGATCTTTTGAAAAACTGATAAAGGCATCACATTCGATGAAGCCTCGGAATCCACCATACAATTATGCACATTTCTATTGAAGATTTCAAATGTTAACAGAAATGGTGGTAAATTTTTTCGTGGTGTGGGAGAAGAAGTCTTCTTATTTTTATCATTTGTATTTGAGGATATTTTATCTATATTTCCTACGCTTTTATCCAGAGTATCCTTCTTTTTATTATAGTCTTCGGGTACTTTTTTGTCTACAACATCCTTCCTTTTATTAATACTATTCTCTGTCGAGTTTTTGTCTAGAGGATATTTATTTTTACTGTTGCCTATGCTTCGTATCATTTTTTGTTGGATGGGAAGAAAATTAAGTAGCTCGTAAATTGATATATTTTCTTTTAATCTCTTAAGATCCTCAATAGGATCATAGTCTAGATCAAAGAAAGCAAAGTTTTTGGATGTTTCAACCTGTCTTGGTTGTTTTGATATTGTATTCTTAATTTCTTCAGATGCATATTTGTTTTGATATTTAGACTGACTTTTACTACGAGTATTATAAGGATGTTGGTTATTATGGACAATTTTGAAGTTAGCTTGAAAAATATTGTCCGAAAGACGCCCAAAAACTAGGAGAGATGAGTCTCCTTCATCAGGCATTTCTTCATCCTCATTTTCTACATCATTTTGATGTTTAGGTGGGGAAGGAACAGAAATATCAACTCCATCTAATATGTCTTGTATAGCATGGTGTAATCCTTCTAAACTTAGACCTTCAACCAGAGGGTTTGATCTATTTGGAGGATTCTGAAGCGGTCTCCTAAAAGGTGGTTGATAATTTCCTTTACTTGAAGATCCTTCCTCTGCAAATCTTTTCAAATCTATAACTTGATTAGATAATTTTTGAAAATCTTTATGTAAGCTCTCCAAATCTAAAGGTTCTTTCTCTTTCTTATTTGAAGGAGGTTGGGTGATAATTTCTATCTTCTTCTTAGAAGAAGAAGTTGATTCAGCTTCAGGGTTTACGTTATCTTTCAAACTGAGAATGTCCTTTTCAATGAGGATAGCCTCTTCAAAAGATTCTAATAACGTATTTTTATTATACCTTTTAACCCACATAGTTGTATTATGATGTAGGGATTTAGCATAGTAAGCGATAACCATGTTTTCAACAAGAATGGAATCTACAGGGATCTTATTTTTAAGTGTAAGGAATCTCTGATTAAAGTCTTTGACGTTTTATTTGGGATTCATCTTCATGTTGGATAATTCCATAACTAGAACTTCCGAAGATTTGTCATCCTTGAACTTTTATAAGAAAAAAGATTCAAACGTATCCCAGGAAATAATAGTGTGGGGTTGTTGTGCAAAATACCATGTGGTGGCATTTCCTTCGAAGGTATGGGGAAACAACCTACAAACAACATCTTCATTTTCAACGTTTCTCAGCCTAACAACCAACATGAATTTTTTTATATGATCCTCAGTTGATTGCTTAGAATCGAGATCAAAATTGGGCAACCATTTTTCAGGATGTTTGGGTAAAGGATGTTGGGGTATTGGTACTGCCACAACATCTTTTTCAAGCCAAGGCCTGGCAGGGTTATTTTGATTAGCCATTATAGCTGGATTCCATGGAGTGTTAGAGGTTTGAGAAGATTCAAATGATGTGTTGTCCTCTTCAGATGACTCTCCTCCTGAAGGAGGTGGAGAAGGATCAAGTGGTGAAGGAGGAAGTCCATATCCCCAACACCTATAATGAGTGCCTCCAATTGATCAACTAAGATATCACACAATGCGTAATTGGGTGTACTAGTGGCATGCGTATTTTCTTCTTGATTGGAAAAATCAAGGGGTCGATGTAATTGTTCACCAAACTGTCTTAGTCTAGCCAAAGTGCCTCGGGTTCTTATTATTGATTGGTGGGAGTTTTGGATGATCTCTTGCACATCAATTTTCTGAAGAAGCAGTATTGTAGGTTCAATAGGAATAATATGTTGGGCTTCAGATGTAGTAACTATCTCAGGTAAAATAGCAGAGTCTGAGTGACTACGAGTTACAACTGGGGAGTGATTATTAGGAGGTGTCTTTAGACCTCCTCGTGCCATTAATATCCAATTGGCCCTCCTTCTAGTGGTATTTGTTGATGGACATATGTGAACACACTGTCAATTGTGAGGGAAAGTCCATTATGAGGTTGTCTAAGTAACCCAAGCCGTTTGGAATGAATCACCCTGATGGGTTTTACAGCTCCGTTGGTCAGTGAAGGGATACAATCTAAATTGTAAAACTAAAATAACTAACCTAATTATCTACTACGTACATTTATTGTTCTATATATATACAAAATATACAAATATACAGATTGCAAGATTTGTGGAAAAACCTTGAAAATGAATTTTTGAAAATAGAACCAAATCTTAGGAAATATTAAACAAATCTAAGATCAATTACTCATCTAATTTTATCTATTAAAATAAAATAAAGGATTGAACATAGATGGTAATGTATGGTTTAAATAAGCAAAGTATTTAAACTTGAAGATGAATCTATATTCACAAAGAAAATACAAAACTAAATAAAAGTAAGGAAAAAATTACTAACCTAAAAATTGGCCAACATTAAAAAGAAAATGCAGTTGTGCCTCCATTTACCAAACTACTCATGCACTCTATATGTTTAAGATAAATCTATAACATACATTTTTATAATTCTAAGACTACAAAATTTCAAGAGAAATTCACTTCATTTCGACAATTCAAATCTTATTAATATTTACAGAGAAGAAAACAATATATATTGATAATCCCAGGTGAAGATATAAATGATCATATGCAATGAGAAATGAATTTATGTTGAACAGACAGATCTATACAAACTGAAAATGTATGAACTAATTCAATACAATTCAAAATTTACATCAAGATAACTCAATCACCTGAAAATATATAATTGGGAATCAAGGACTATTAAATGATTGAAAGAATTGATATATATATGATAATAATTAATCATGAATTGAAGAAATAGACTAAATCTAATTCACATCAATCCATAATTGATTAATTTGAAGAATATAAACCATAACATTAAGATATTATAATATGAACTAAGATCTTTAACTTGCAGGATAAAAGCCTTGGTTAAAACACGATTCTATATCCTTCAATAAAGTATTCATGAGTCCAACTCCCAAAATTTTCACACCACTATTACTCCCAAACTCAGGAGTATTTAAACAAAAATAATAGTAATCCTAATATCCATATGATAGAGGCAAATCTTCAAAATAGAGTATTTTTAAAACTACATACTAATTTGACTTTTTTAATACTAATGTTTATAACAACTTATGAAAGTTTGTTATAACAATCGTCCAAAATATATTCAGAATTAAAATAGATCCTACTTCAAAACATAAGTACTTCACGATCTTCATTAACCAAGCAACACACATGATATCTTCTCATTCATTCTAAGACCTGAAAAGTAAAATTAAAATTGAATTAAAAATATCATTAACTAATTTAAGACAAGCTACATAATCTATGATTCTTTAGCTAGTCTAACAATCGTGTAACAAACCATGCTTTAACAAACCAATCAAAATAATTAAAACAAACCACAAATTTATTTACCATATCAAACATTTGAAAGGTAAGAATCGTCCATTTCTGAACTCATAACAACATTGATATTAGTTGAATGCTTAATGATGATATCCCCAGATTTTCTGACTCTTTTGTTTTCCCGAGGAAGCGTTCATTGCAATTCAGATCTCAAATCTTGATTTTCTCTTTCAAGATCTCTATTTTTCATTAACATCTGATTAAGATGCATTTTAAATTATGCGATGTCTTTGTAGTATCTACGAATCCATGTTAAACTTTCATCACAATATACAGGTTCCAGATCTGGGAGAGGTTGCTTGTGGTCTGAGTCTGGGGTCTTTTCTTGTGTCATTATAGTCTTTAAATCATTCTATATTCACGTTAATCCCTCACATTTATGAAGGAATGAAGGTAAGTTTGAAACAAAATCATACCGTAGAGGATCATCCATGTCTACATCTGGGCTTACACTCTCGACAGAGTTTAAGTCTTCTATTATAATTGTTGGAATAGGATTACCCCCCTATTTCTGTTTGTTCCTTGTCATTCTTGACAGGATTCACCCACTTCTTTTATTTCTAAAATCAGTATCACATACATCTTTCCTAATTTGTTTTACCTGCTCTTTAAATTTGTCATTGACTACTCATATCGAAGGTTGTGAGTGACCAACAACATTTAATGACTCATCTCTTAAATGACTGAGGACCTCTTCTAAGGGTTTCTTCGGCATAAACTCACATTTTTTGGATGCCATCATGGTTATAGAATGAATCTCGGATTGATCACCGGTTGAAATGATAGAGTCATTTTGGACTTGAAATTCGATTAAAAAATCATTAAGCGAATGAGACAAAGTTTTTGGAGAAACAAGTTCCTCATTAGCCTGAGTTAAGTGAGTGGTGGGATCAATTTGCAGGGGTAAGAATCCATTCCTTACCAGAAAATATTTCCAGGTGTCTCCTGTGCTGACAAAAATGTGAATTAAACCGTGGTGAAATAAGCTAAACTCATGGTTGGGGTTCGGCCTTGGATAAAATTTTGACGTCTTTCGCAGGCTCTTAAGAAACTAAAATGGCATGTTCAAACTGAATCCTTGAAACACCATTAACAAACGTATGTGGAACAAGAACAATAACCCATAACGTCCTTCACATGTGACAAATTGCTTTATGATCGGCAATAAACCATGCCAATAGTTTTTAAACAGTATTATCGACATACCTTTTGCATGGTAGTGTGATTTCCTTGATACCAACATAGAATGCAAGGGAATGTTGGTTACTTTCATGTTTTTGAACCATTGATCACCCTCTTGAGGTAAACTAGTCTCCTTAGCTACAAATTCTTCGGTAAAATGCAACTGAATATCACTTATTTTGTCCTTGGTTCCATTGAATGTCTTGGAGAAAGTTTTGGCAACCTCTATATTAAAACCATCGGAGGATTGGATAAACTTTACCCAACCGAACTGAACTAGGCTATCCACCACGTCATCATGAGACAAAAAATATTGTGAGCCATTCGGCTCCATCCTAACTATGGGGGCCATGAGCTCATAGGTGGTGGACTAGAAGAAACAACAACAATGTTCATCAAAAGAAGAACCTTGTGCTTGCAACAACCCGAAGCCATAAAAAATTGAAGATACTAATATGGCATACCTAGTGATAAACCGACATCTAAGGAATTGAGGTGGTGCTACCATTATTTCCCACTCTGATTTTTTATTATATCCGAAAAACCAAAGGAAACAAATTTCAAATCCACTAGACTCACGAAACCCTCATTACTTTCCACGAATGACTAACCCAAAATCGAGAACATTAATACACTTGTAGGGTAATCATTCAAAGGACAACTAATCGATTAGTTTAAATGAGGATTACTTAGCATCGTATTTTGATATGACAGTGGCAAGTGCTACCATTATTTCCCACTCTGATTTTTTATTATATCCGAAAAACCAAAGGAAACAAATTTCAAATCCACTAGACTCACAAAACCCTCGTTACTTTCCACGAATGACTAACCCAAAATCGAGAACATTAATACACTTGTAGGGTAATCATTCAAAGGAAAACTAATCGATTAGTTTAAATGAGGATTACTTAGCATCGTATTTTAATATGACAGTGGCAAGTGTTAGGAGATGCATTTAGGCTATTTAGATAGGAGTTATTTTAATAGAACCAAGTTTCATCATGAGTTTTAACTTGGTTGTAGTTTTAGGTTTGATTAAATCAAAAGGATCGCACATATTTTGTATCGGGGCCAGTTATCCTTTAGGTTATAAGTTATGTTTATATTTTTAAAATGATTCATATGGCCATCAATAAAACCTAGTTCAAACCTTTTGATTTAGACTTTCAATTGAAGAAAACAAGAAATCACCTTTAACCTATGCAAAGGGATATTACCATAAGATTTTAGTCAAAAATCTGTAAGAAAAGGGGGACTTCAATTTCATGCTTTAAAGTCATGAAATTGAATAGAGAAAACATGATAAATAAATGATAACTACAAAATCACACAAATAATATAAATCCAAATATGAATGATAACTAATACTCAAACCTAAGAAACACAATCAATTTTATATGTATAGACATACTAGGCAGTGAGATTACAAATCAATTTTTTATTTAAAAATTCAATGAGACACAAAATGAGATGGTGGTTGGGATGCCAACAGGCCTCAACCAATTTAGTAAAATAATCTACGACCACGAGAATATGATGGTGCCCCCAAGTCGAGGTTGGGTTGTAATCCATGAAATCCATCCCACACTTAGTGAATGGATCAATGGTGATTATTGGGTGAAGAGGGGTAGGGTGAAATGCATATTATGATTGAACACCTAGAAAGGGTGACACTTATTGATTGCTTCAATGCAATCTTTAAAAATTGATAGCCAAAAATAACCAGCTCGCAATATGTTTTGGGTTGTCACAAGTATGGATAAGTGACCACCACACGCCCCACTGTGACAGTCATTGAGAACGACTTCATCCTCCTCTTGAGTCAAACAATGAAGAAAAATAGCATCCACCCCTTGATGATACAACGTGTCACTGATATTGAGGTAGTTTTTGGCCTGATGGCGTATACATTGTCGGTCGTCTATCAAAAGATCATGGGGAAGATTCAGAGTTTGAAGGTAGATTAGAATATCTCCATACCAGGGGTCCGAAGATGAGATAAGGAATATGTGTTCATAAACGAATGAATTGTCATGAAAAATATCCTCATCCTACCTAGGGAAGTCTGACATCAGTTCCGTAAAATCTACCGATTTCTTGGATTTCGTGGAGACAAAATCAAGATCAAACTCTTGCAAAATCACAATCCATTTATTGCATTTCCCGCTATGATACACCTTGTAAGGACATATTGAAATGGATTTATATCAACAACCACGATAGTATTTTAGAGTAATATATAGTGATGTAATCTATGAATTGCATGCACAACTGCTAAGCCTAGCTTCTCTACGTGAGAGTACTTAAGTTCAGGACCAATTAGATTTTTTCTAAGGTAATAGATAACATTCTCGTGGAGATTTTCATCTTCCTGAATGAGAACCATACCAACCGTCCCTTCAGACATGACAGTATAAAACAAGAAATATCTACTGTATTTTGGGGGCTTCGGCAGACGTGTCGACACCAGGGATTTCTTAAGAGAATCAACTAACTCCTGTTCTCGCTCAACCCATATGAATGGAGTATCCTTTTTCAATAGAATCTTAAAATCCTTAGTTATATTGACATAGTTATCTACAAAACGACGGAGGAAGTTAGCCTTCCACTGTAAACCTGGAAGTTGTTGAATATTGCGCGAGGGAGGAAATTGAAGTATTGCCTCAACCTTCATGGGGTCCACCATGATCCCATGCTAAGAAACTATGAATCCTAAAAGGTGGCCTGACCTAACGTAGAAGATGCATTTGTGAGGTTTTAATCAAATATGATAATAGCGACATCTTTCAAACACTAGTCAGAGATGAGTCGAATGATCAACCTGAGAAATGATCATCTAGATAGGCTTCGATTATATGCTTAAGGTTGTGGAACGCGAAGGTCATGGAATATTGAAAATTTGCTCCATCATTTTTAAGGTCGAAAGGAATTTTCTGGTATGCAAATGTACCCTAAGGACAAATAAACGTCGTCTTATGTTGATCCTCAAGTTTAATTTGAATTTGATTGTAACCTGAAAAATATGTCCATAAAAGAAAAGACTTCCCTTCCCGCACACTCATCAATGATTTGATCAATAAAGGGAGTGGGGAAGTTATCTTTAGGACATTATTTATTCAAGTGCCTAAAATTTATACATACAGGAACAAGATTGGATACCCATTCAGTCAAGGGAACTGAGTAGATGAAGCCAGCGTTAAGCAGCTTCTCTGCCTTTGTCTTAATAATGGGGGCCTTCCTAGGATTTACAGCCCTAGGTCATTGTCGAACCGACTTATAATTCAGATAATCTTTTATTTCATGTTAGATAATACTGGTGTCGATCCCTGACATCTCTTCATATGAACAAGCAAATACATCTCAGAATTCCTTAAAGAGATCGGTACAAATATGAATTTCTTTAGGTGAACAATCTGTACCAATATATACATTTTCAATTTAACCAGAGGTTCGAGAGAAGTTGATCATGATGGTAGGGGATATGTTCTCCATGTTTCCTTCAACATATATACAATGTGTATCTAACAGAACCACGTTGTGAAGAACCATCTCACTCATGGCAGACCTAAACTCATCATGTTCAATCTTCTCAAGATCTGGGAGAAAAAAATATCTATGATGAAGGTCATCCCAAGGCCTATTAGGAACAGACATGGCCTCTAAGATTGCTTCATCTGAGGGTAAAGTATTATCAAGGCAGTCATGTGAACTAGATGAGTGTGCAACCCATATGGGATCTAAGGTGGGATCCACCTCTTTCGTCCGCGATGAGGAAGGATTTGGGTTTGCAGTAGCTTCTTGTATAGATTGATATGCAATATCTACTATGGACAGTGACATCGCCATCCCAATGTGTGAGTTACCTTCATACAATGTATCCAGATAAGGTAGGTTCCATGGGTCATTAAAATATGAAGTACATAATAGAACTGACCTAAATGACGATGAAGACTCATCAGAAATGGTATTAATGTACGAGATTGGTGTCAAGAAATCAAAGGTTCCCATAAGGGAGGAATACATTCTAACACCAACATTATCAGTTGCCTACTGAGAATTATCAATAACGGGGACCGTAGGTCCCACCGATGTAGAATAAATAGGGTGGGAAAAAGATAATTAGTCGATCGTCACAATCTTCCCTTTGTGAGGAAAGCATAAAATGTGGAACACTGAGGACACAATGGTTGTCATAGTGTAAGTCCAATTCTCAATGGATACATCAACCACCTCGACCTCGACCTCCACAGTCTTACTGCCTAACTAAACCAGAAAAGCACGAAGGATACCATGGGGTCTAAAAGAATTCCCATTGAAAGCAGTTAACATGGTCATAGATTGAGAAAACTGCAGAGAGCCAATGGCTTTCCAATAAAATAGAGACATCACAGATGTCAAATCACCTTCATCAATGAAAATATGTTTTATGGTAATATTCATACTCTCCACATGGATTTGAAAGGCCACATGATAAGGTAAGAGAGACTTGACATCCATGACATCGAACTTGACAATTTTTTAGCCACTTAGGTCGAGATCTCCCAGGGAAGATAACAAGGAATTCCTCTATGTTGGACACATATGGAGTACCTCCAAATCCAACATCTCACACGGTGTTTGGACCAAATCCTCGACATTCGAGTAGTTTTGGGTGGATATGGAATTAGGATTGTGAGTAGAGCACTTAAAGACACTTTTCGTAACTTGAGGCGGAGGTTTAGGCTTATCGATCTGCAAAGGTGTTTCTGGAGGGGGAGGCTCTGGAACCAAAATAGGTTGCGAAGATCCATAATCGTGAGTCCTAGTGGCGACACAAATATCAGATAAAACCATATTGATGCATTAATGGCCACCATCATGCGTTGAGCGATTTTGACCTCCACTCAATGCATTTTCGGTGTTGGAGGATCCCGAGGTCATATTTTGATTATGTGGAAACATATTAGTCAACACAGCAGCTTGTTGCACTATGAGCCTCGAGGCTTCCTCAATTTTGGGGAATAAGTGGGAAAGGTGATCTTATTTACAAATTTTACATGGGAACTTCACCTTCCTCTTTTGTTTCTTTCCCTCACCAACATTATTATTAGATTTATCATTATTATGGTCATCCTTGATTTTATTATTATTATTTTTATTCCCACCCTTGTGATTATTATTATGAATTTTCTTCTTTTTCCCTCTGGGTTGTTGGTTACCTTTTGGGCTTGTCGACTACATGGAATGTAAATCCAACGACTGGGTGGATGAGGACGAAATCGTAGCTTGTCCTATTGTAGACTAGTTAAGAGACAAATATTTTATCTGGTTCATCACCTTGTCTATAGACTTGGAATTCACGGAGCCTATGATGCCATCGACATGAGGCCCTGGATTTTTTCTAGGATCATAATTTGACTGCAGTTCATCATGAATAATTTCATAGAGAATCACAGATTTAACATATATTAGATCCAATTGCTTGGATTTAAAGATGGCCTCTTCCTCAGATGTCACTTCGGATGTAGAAACATCCTTTGAAATGTAAGGCAATAGGGACTTGAGGAACCATTTCAACACAAAATCTGGAGGAATGTAATATTTAATCAACCACTTCCTTCTATGCCACTCTTGAATATGATATGAGATGTGGGTGGCTTTATCTTGACAAAAAGTTGATAAAATTTCTATGCTGACATAATAACGAACTAACAATTGAAAGTGGTTAAGAAATACTAATACCATCTCATTGAAAGTTCGATAAGTGTCCCCAGGTAACTCGATGTACCATTTCACGGAAACCCCCATAAGGGTGCATTGAAACAGTCTCAAACAAACAAAATCCTCATTAAGGGAGTTAGATGAGCACCATAATTGAAAGGTAGTCACATGATCACCTGGGTCCTCACCACTCTTAACCTCAAGCTTCAGAATTTCATAAGGAACGGTGGGGGCATGATGGATCATGATGCACTGGGTTGTTCATCAATTTTGACAAGTCTGGAAAATTCAACATGGCCAGAAAGGGAGCCTTGGTGGTGACGTTTGGGACCATGCTCCCAGGAAAGACTGGTTTTGAGAAATCATGGGCCAAGAAGGGTTCTGGTGTACATCATGGCTTTGTCCAATAGGATAGTATCCTCCTCCCAACTGATTCATAAAATTGTGTAAGGGAATCATCATCGAGGGGGGCGCTTGTGAGGAGAAAATAACATGATATGGATTACACATGTGAGGATATATATTCCCCAAGATGAAGGAAATCCATGCGGGGGGTTTCCCATACTATAAAATTAACTCCCCCTTGATGGAACACCAGAAGTTAAAGGAAGATTTTCCATAAGAAAATAGTTCGTAGGAACAAACATTGTGGAAGAAGGATGTATGGATGAGATATAAGAAGTATAAGGATCGCCCATTTGTGGATTCCACCCTTGAAAATTATAGCTAGGATTGGGTCTAGAGGAAGGAGGACTCCAACCTTTTATTGTCGGAGTTGGTTGAGGGATATGACCCCCACCAAATGAAAAATGAGTATAAGGAGGTGATGTGCCCCCATACCCAAAACTAGGATTTACAATAGACGTCGGAACGTAGGATGAAAAGTGCAAATTCATATATGGCATACCAAAAGAGAAAGGATTAGACGCCCAAGTCATTGACTAAGTACTATAGTTAGGCATACTGATTGAGAATATAAAAGGATTCCTCCCCATGGACTGAGCAAAGACATATGGGATGGGTAGCATTAAGTGAGGGACTCTTTGGAATCCAAGTAACTGATGATGAGAGATTTGAGGGGACTCCACTAACCATATCAGAGGCTAGAGTCAAAGGGCTTCCTGAAAAATTCATATCTAAATCAGTACTCATGGTAGGATGATCTTGAGCCTGAGTGGCAAAGATGTATGTACCACGTTTATTAACTATACGCCTTTTAAGAGGAGGCTTCGGTATCAGACCAAACTATGGTACTTGATTCAAAAGATGGAGAGACTGGTGGAGAGGTCGATCTTGCTCCACGATGACTCAGAAATCACAACGTAAAAAAAAATCCTAAGGCCACCTAATATACAAATAGCACGCTCCTAAATAAAACTAAATTCCAATGCACACAAACAAGATACGATGGCTGAAGGGACCTGTCAAACTAAAAAAGGTATGCCTCTCCTAGGAAGGGATGAGACTCTCAAATAATGGAGTGGAGGTAACATAATTAGTTATAAGGACCCTCATGGGCTTCACAATGCAATCAATTAGATTCCTCCAGAGATAAAATCCTCCATAAAGTTTGTGTGATGTATGATCCCTATCTAACTTAGGGTACTTGCAGAATAACCCCTGCAAGCAACCTCTGTGGGTACCTAAGTCAGGAAACCAAGGTCACCATGGTATAACCAATGATCGGGTGAGTAGTTGTAGGTCCATTCCACCGTATGGGCAGGGTAGAAAATCCCTAAGTCTCAAAATAAATGCCTCTCGCAGAGGTAAATACACTAACAAAACCCCCAAATACTAATAGAACCTCAGAAATATCTCTGACGCTAGGAATGCATTAGAGGGTTATCTATGTAACCAACTTAGTGTGACCTCGTTATTAACTCCGATGTGAGCGGAGCCTCCTGAGGACACCAACTATATAAATGGTTTCACCACTCTCTGGTCGGACACATACGTTGAATTTTATAGCCTTGGAGAAGTTTACTCACAAAATTCTATTCCAACTACCTAGATCCTAAACTTGTTTGTGTACCCTAAAAAATAAAATCGTTTCTAATCAATTTTAATTATGTAGTGTTAATTTTAGTGTCTTCTTCTTACTCAAGAGGTGTGGTCATGAAACTAATGGTGTTATGACTCAGCATATAAAAAGGAAGAAAATGTAAAAACATTGCTAAGTACTAGTCTTTTTTTTTCAAATAAATGGTATGCTTCTAAATGTTGTGCACAGGATGCAATCTCTTTCAATTCCAATGAAGTGCAATCTTTCCTAGCATACCAAAACTAATTTAATGTAGACAAAAGTGAAAATGCTCTGAATAAAATGAAAAAAGGAAAAAAAAATGTATTTTCAATATAATGAAATGAAAATAAAAGGAATGAATAAACAACTTCTTAGGCAGACCCTACTACAAGAACAAGGAGACAATCCAATCAAGAGACCAAGAAGAGACTACCCAGACTAGAATGCAAGGAAAAAAAAATGAGAAAAATGACAAGAAATGAGTTCTCCCAAAAACTTCAACACTGACGCAACTTCCTATCACTCAATAGGCACTCAACAGACAAGAAAAGGATCCATGAAGTCTCAGCAAGCAATAAAACTCACCCAGGAAACACTAAAACTAGCCAAAAAGACTTAGAAAATAGTGTACATGACTGTTCAAGGAACATAAGCGTATGTATGTTCCCTAAACATAGACAAAACATGTATGTATGTGACTGTCAAAAGAAAACCCGAGTATGCCAAGAAATACCTTGACTGGGAAAGGGTTAGGCCAAGAGACTCAGATACAAAGAAAAGAAAACGCTGTCAAGCAAAATGCGACACAAAAATTCAGGAAAATAGAGAGCAATAAAGGAGAAAAATCACCAATTAAACCTAAAAGGGAGAATCCCCAATGGATTTGCCAATTATGTTATGAGGAAAATCTACCTATGGCTTGGGGGTAAACCACTACAGAAGGAAAGACACCTAGAAATCAACTCTAATCTCAAGTATGCTAGACAAATGGAAATGCTAACAAAAGGAAGGCTAGAAGACAACCTCTTCTGGATGTCCGAAGAAGACCACAATCGATCTCAGGATCCAATGCTTGATACCTGCAACTTTTCCTCAACATCCAAGATACACAAGCATATGGAAATTATATGAAACGTTAGCATATAAACTAGCATAATCCATTTACATGTATAACAAATATGCCCATGGAAAGTAATACAAATATTTGCAACACATAATTGGACAAGAAAAGAGTATTTCTATTAATATAATCAACATAAGTACATAGGTGACAAACTTCTATAATGACACATATCGGAACTGAGAAACTAAGCCCCTCCACCTGGGCCTTCACCACTTCAATCCTCGACAAAGGAAAGCTCACAATTAGTAGGAGTATTTGAGTTTCCCCTTCTCAAGATATGAAGAGCTTGGGGGATGAACACAAAATAATTTCATACTTTCAAGGACAAAGGGATGAAGACTCAATATGAGGTGAAATTTCTCCAGAGTGTCTTTGAACTCAATGATGAATCTCCTCAAGGCTTGTATATGGCTCAATTTGTAGCCTCCAAATGGACTTGAAGGGTCGATTCATAGAGTTTCCAGTATATGGAAGGTCAAGGATCATGGATCTTGTGACTTGGCATGGAAACCCGACATATTTTTTAATTTTTTAGCACAAAGCTTGATGTACATGGGTTCTAATGGATAAACATGCATATACATGAGTTTTATAACTGTAGCCTACGTAAATGTAACAAATTTTGAATTTTTGACTATGGATGAGCTACAATAGGGAAATTTAGTCTATTGAGGGAAAGGGAAGGCCATCAAAGCATAATGCATGGAGTGTGGAAAAAATTGCTATAACAGTGTGTGCTCAATAAAAACTTATTTTCATGCATTCACACACACAAAAAAAAAATCTTCTTGAGGACAAAAAGGGTTAGATCTTGGTTAGCTTACCCAGAAAATGCAAATTTTCCCTCTGTTTCTGATTTACCGATATCACACAGAGTGCATGGAAAAGAGCATAAACAAACATGAAAACCCTTTATGTTCTATTTATGATTTGTTGAGATCACATAGAGTGCAAGGAAAATAACATACATAGATTGAAAAGAGTAGTAATCCAAAAATAAAAAACTGAAAACCAAAATAAATCGAAATATTATCTCTATAAAAATTTAAAATGGCGTATTCAGAGTTTATACCTCTAGATCTGACTGAAATTGTCATATCTTGGGAAAATATAAACCTTTTTGAGTGAAACAAAAAATTTTTCTAGCTTAAAGAAGCACTCCTGATGCAATGGAGTAGTCCTCTTGGACTATGAATGTACGGAAATGGAAGAAACTAGAGATGTGGAAACACGGCTTCAAGATCTCAATCTATAGCAGGAGCAGGTATTCAAATGAGCCCTGATACCATGTTTGAAAACACATATATTCCAAAAGTGGAAGAACAAATTTAGAAACCACTCACACAACCAGATCAAATATCAACACACCGATGTTTTACATGGTAAAAACCCTATGGGGAAACATCCACGGTCCCAACCAACGTGGCCACTTGGAGCAATTTATTAATTCAAAAGAAAATATTACAAAGAGATTTGGAAGATATTTTCTCACAATTGATCATCAACAAATGACCCTCCATGCTCTTTAAATATAGACCATGGGCCAATAATGTTTTAAGACACATATCAATATAGTCGTTAAGATCAAGGAGAATATGAGTTGTCATATCACTCTATGTTGGGAACATATCTTGACTTTCATATTTCCTAACTAAGAATGCATACTAATGCATACTAAATAAACACACTAAGAAACACACTTTAACCTAATGAAACATTCGACCAAGTTTATATTAACTAACTCATAAGTGTCTAAATATCCTAACATGAAAAGTGAACTTATGTGTGAGTTGCATTGTAACAACAAGTGATTGTTGTTGTTTTATTGGTAGTTTTCCTAGCAATGAGTTCCCTAGACTTCCTAGTAGTGAGATTCTTAGTTACTTGTGCCAGAGAGACCCCGATAAATGAATGGGAGGCCCGATGGAGTCAGAGAAGTGAAGGGGTACATTCTTTGGTTTGGGAAGGTCAAGAGGAAGAGAGATGGTGGAAATCAAGATAGTTGTAGGAGAATACCAATGGGACATTGTGGGACTTCTGAGCTATGAGTGGAATGTGAGAGACACCCTCTTTTGTGGATTCCTAGCCTTAGCTCGGGGGTGGACTGTTGTTGATATATAATATATAAAACAAAAAAATCTATGGTTGGGTGGAACGTCTACCCAAGCAACTGGTTTCACAACTGTTTTAAAAAGATAAGTGTTTATCTATGTTATTTTATGAGATAAATTGTTTTGTTTTAACTCTATGTATGTGAATGGATTATATTTTGTTATGTATGGGGTTAATTATTTGAGAGACACCCTCTTTTGTGGATTCCTATCCTTAGCTCAGGGGTGGACTCTTGTTGAGATATAAAACAAAAAATCTATGGTTGGGTGGAACGTCTACCCAAGCAGCTGGTTGCACAACTGTTTTAAAAAGATAAGTGTTCATCTATGTTATTTTATGAGATAAATTGTTTTGTTTTAACTCGATGTATGTGAATGGTTTATATTTTGTTATGTATGGGGTTAATTATTTGCATTCATGTTTTTTTCATCAGGTTGTAGCTGCATTTAAATTAATGGTAGTCGAATGGTTAAATTTGTGTGTATTCCTATAGATGGTAAGCTACATAATTAATTAGTTGAAATTTTCGAATTTATGGGTATTTCTACAGTAATGGATCTCAGTTGGTATGGGGTACGTTACAAGTGTTTCTATTGTAGTAAATATTTTTTCACTTCGCACAAAGATTCATGTTGATTTTAGGTATATCCAACTTACTAATGGACATTTTTCTGAACCCATGTAAAATGGGTACTGTGGAGTATTAAATAATTGCATAGAGGGAATAGGGAAGGGCAAGCAACATGCATTCTCACACTACTAATCAGCTATTATGTTAGTAGGAGGCACCACTCCCTTGTGGTCGCCCCCATTGACATAAGGATCACGATATATTGGATATTATATGTTGTTGTGGGCCACATATCCTCAACCAATATAGGGGTATTTATGTCACAGAAACAATTCTAATACACATAGATTTTAGGCATATTAGACTTAGTAATGAGCATTTTTTAGGAAGGCATGTGAAAGGGGTACTATGGATTACTATCAATGATGCACAATTACTCCTTTCATCTAATATGCAAAGATGGATGATGTGAAAAATGGGTAAGTAAAACCTTGATAGAATAACTCCTTGAGTGGATTGTTGATGATAGAGAAGAATGAGGGGGAACCTTCACACCAAAACCTCCTCTACAATATTGCATAAGATATCATAATATAAAAAAAAATCATAACTTCTCACACTATCAATAGATTTGAAATCAAATCATTGCAAATATGAAAAATCACTACAAAACATATTTTGGTTGTGGGAAAAATAACCCAAAAATTTATATTGATGAAAAGTGAGGAATAATGCCACTTAGAAGTAGCCATGAAGATTACCTTCAACATTCCCCTTGAGTGGGTCCTATCCTTTTTGAATATTTCTTTCTAAACTAAAGTAGTAACTAGAAGAGATTTTCTCCTTGAGTGGCAGAAGAAAATGCTCAATTCTAATACCAAGGAGATGCAATGAAGTTGAGACTAGTAAATCACCAAATCCTTAATTACACTTGTGCAACATAATGTTACATTCATTGAACTCATGGAGGTCAACTCCCTCTTCCTAATAGAATCCAACAACCCTATCATTCTACTCTACAACACTCCCATGAACCACATGTTTGACTTTTTATAGCCACCTAGATGACTTCCTCTTTGGGATGAGTACAATATCCCAAACATCCTTATACAAGATATATTGATACTCCCCTCTCATGGACTCCTTCCACTCCTTATTCTCATAGCCCTCCTCAAAAAGTGAAGGTTATTTTAGCCTCTCATTGGAATGTACAAGTACCAAAGGGTCAACAAACAACCTATAAAGGATACCCTTTTGCAACCTAGGAACAAATAAAATACCATTGGACTAAAGAACATCACCTAATGACATCTAGAGGAAATGGAGCCTAACCCTCTCATCAGGATAAGTAGAAACATCACCTAACTCCACACTCATACCTCCCTCTTACTTGTGAAGTTTGTTTAGGAGTGACATGTCGTATGTCATATTTCTTGATGTCCCACTCTACACATACCAACAAACCATATACATGGTGTTAGAACATAAACAAGATTCCATGGAGAAGGTAGTCTCAAATTTAAAGGAATCCTCCTCTACTTCTACTACAGTCCCAATTGCAACATGTTTCTTTTCCTTCCCTTTATTCTTCAATGGACATTGGCTGACATAATGCCCCATCTCATGATATTGAGAACACATCACCTTACTCAAATCCTTCTTCTTGTTTCCTTTATTTCTACCCTTATTTGTCCTCTAGATGAGTTCAATCTCCTTCACTTCCTCTTGTTTCTCTAAACAATCCTACAATCTAATTACTTAGTGCACATGATCATCCCAAAGCTTTACAATGGTGGTATATTCTCATGATAATAGGCACCCTAAACAAGAGGCATTCAATATGGAACAAGTCCATTCAAAACAATGAGCACCAACTCCTTATCCTCTACCTTCATCCCATTAATGACTCCCATTTGATCTCTCAACTCTGTGATCCGTAGTCAAGTATCTCACCACGGTATCTTTCTTCCTCATGTGCATGGATGATAGATTATTTTGCAAGAGAATCTATTGAGAAGCACAAAATATTTTAAATAAACCAACAAAAGCCTCAAACATGTCTTGACTTGACATTTTACTCTAATTGTGAAGGATGGAATGATCCTTCATAGAATAAAGAATGATTCTCTTTTACTTGGCCTCCTTATTATGATGAGAGACTGCCTTCATAGGATCAAAAAATATTAGAAGCACTTTCAGAACATGGTATGAGAGATTAGATTCTTCCATAAGAGTCTATAAACTAAGCTTCCAAGTAATATAATTGTAAGCTCCATCCAACCTATCACACTCTTTAAGATCAATAGCCATATTGCACATCCTAAAATAATCTTTAATGCAAAAAATCAGCAAAATATGAAGTAGACAAACCTTTCTATGCTTGAGTGCTTATCTTAGGAAACTTAAGGTTTCACTCCCAATGATCTCAATAAGGTCAATTACCTCTCCTAGGTACATCATAGCTGAAATACCAACTCCCTCTTCACCTAGAGAGTGATTTAATCAAGAAAGTTTCAATATTGTATCGAAATTTTTGTTATAGGGAAGTTAATTCAAATTCAAAAATTTCACATCTTTACTAGAGGTTTCCTTAATATAGTCCCTATGAATTGTTAGCCTTATGGATAATCTAGAAAACAATTTACTGCAACAGATAGTGGACAATATTTCACTTCATAACAACCCCAATACATTAGGCAATCCAATATAAATGATATCAAACTTATGCCAACAAGTTTCAGATCTTAAGAGCAATATTTTCAAGCATAAAACATATATGAAAATAACTTTATGAAAACAAAAAATACAACAATAAATCTGCCCGATTATCTTCAATATTAATGTTAAAACCCTTAACAATGTCAACCTTAACTTATGTCAAATTAGCAAGACATATAAGTGTTGGAAATTACAAGACCATGAAGTCAATGATAGCTAGAAATCAAATCTGCAATAAGACAATTTTAGATAGTTGAAAAGTTCATTTATATAAATAAGAAGTGAGGTTAATGTACATATTCATATCTTATCACAAGATGGTACAATACTCTATTCTATCCAAAACACTAACTAGGGAAAACCAAGAAAAACCCTAGTTGCATTGAAGATACTCCAACAAGCTAAAATCATCACTATAAATTCCTTATTAGCCTCATGCAAGGCATCTTCTCTTCTCTTCCTCTCTTGTTCAACAAGTACACCATGGGGTTGATTCACAAACATTGACTCCAATGCCTCCTCACATAAAAAAAACATAAACCAAGAATTAAAGAATGCTTCATGAAAACCTAGAACCTTAAGACAAGGAGAGATAAAGTGCACTACTACATATGGTGTTGAAGTCCGAAGGGGAGTTCCGATGGTACAAATAAAATCGATCATACCATCAGACATTAATAACTTACTATCAATTTTTTTTTATTTTTTATCTTGGTGCCTCAAATTCTATCGGTATTGCGACATAGTCCAATCATTGTCGGCATTCTGACTCATAGTCGATGATTACCACAAGGGAAACATGGTTCCCCATCATAAAAAATAGTTTTCTAAAAACATGAGATATAAAAACTCACTCGAGTACATGTAAATCTAATTATGATCAAATTATGTAACTTTCATATTGATCGAGGTTGTCCCCACGGGGATCATATAAATATATAGGCATTCTCAAAAAGTTCTACATTTTAGAGTTTTTGGTGGGAATCATGTGATATAAAGGTTGTAAGTAGAGTGATAGGAAAGGATAGGCTTGTCATATCGGAGAAAATCGGAGGAATCTTCAGAGAGAACAAAGGTGTGGGATCTGTATTTCACTTTGTCAACCAATTTGCAGAGTTTGATGTTCTATTTTATGCCTTGAATGAGTTTTCTTTTGATGACTTCCTGAATGGATGACTTAAATGAAGAACCTATATGAATTCTACATCCTCATGCTTGCATGTTGTACCTGATGTCATGATTTATGCTCAAGATCTCGTATGTTAATCATATTCTTCAGTTTAAAAGTCTTAACTAGAATCACAAGATCATTAATATTTTCTATGAGCATGATATTAGATACACATAGCTTTCATGACATTTATTTATAGTAGAAGGTTGTTTATGAAAGGTCAAGATCATGGATGATTATATTTGAGAAATTTATTCTTCCCTTTTTTTGCATTTTGCAAACAAACCCAACACTTATTCACAAGTTTGTTGAAGGAAAAGGAAAAGAATGTAATATTTATGGAATATTGGAAAGTATATTCTTCCTCACATAATATATTTTATTCTTTTTGTGGTTGCGGCAGCAAGGTTGCAGATTCATTGCCTTTACTTGACCACTACATCTCTAAAATGTATATGGGAAACCCTCAGTCTTCTTCCTCTTGACTAGACTTCTTTCTATTCATATCTTGTCTATTATTTGAAGCCAACATTCTGTTAGCACTGAGAGTCACACTCAGACTGCTATGAGTACAATCCCAACACCCATCAAAGTGTGGAAGATAAAATTTGTAGTAAATGACAAATGGACGAAAGACTCTGAAAAGAATGCCAAACACAATTTACTTCACATAATATGCACCAACAAATAAGGCTCTGAATAAATTTGATCATGGTTATAGAGAATAAGATGAGTAGGTGGAAGAGTTAATAAGAATAATGTGAAATTCCTATCATCTACATCAGGTAGTATGACATACATATAAAGAAGAACTCTCTGAAACAAGAAATTCTTATAATCAAAGAGATGAATTCTGATATATTTGTAAACAACATTACAACAAATCCTCTATTGCAACAAGATATAAATTAGTCAAATGAATCTTTCACTAGATTGTGATCAGAATTAGAAGACAACAAGATGGTAGGAAAAAGAACTGACTTTCATTATCCAGAGAATCTTAAGTCTGATACATAAAATAGAAGGTCTTTCTATAAAATACATAGTATAAAATATGAGTCTCTATCAATCCATTTGAACCTCCATCAAATTTACAAATGTCTATTTATAACCTAAACTGTTTCTTTACAACATTACAATTTGAATAATAACCTTCCTAGGATTCCTATGCCTTCAAAGGGGTGAGGAAACATGTGGACAAGTGAAGATAACAGACTGTTATTTTCCTGGAAAATGATGTCAATGTTCATAACATTCCTTTATGGATGAGGAAGTGTCCTTCTGGGTGTATCTTCCTTTGGCAAGTGGCCACCCAACTCACAAATGACCCTTTAGACATATGGCATGCATCCATAGAACACTTGGCTAGTTGTTCCTCCACAAAAAATCCCAAAACATGAGTTTGCAGCACAGTGTTGCGAACTGTCTTAGTTCACTTTATTTCTGGCTTGCCTTCAACAAGATAGTTCTGAAATATAAACCAAGAGCTCAAGCCTGATGTGAATACCTCCATATTGACATAGGATTAAAATTTAACCACCTCATTTTCAAATTTATAGATTAAGTATTATATCCATTAACAAAAACCTGAAACAAAACTCATGTCAAAACTGATGCTAGTAATAGTAGTTGAAGGTATTAATTTTTTGTTTTTACCTTTGGGGATTCTCCTGATAACAACATTAGCTATCAAATATAAGTTTATCCTGGCCAAATCCTATAAGATTTTTGTCCAGTAGTTACTTTCCTTGATCTTGTGATGAAATTCTCCTCATAGTTCCTCCATTTCGAATACTATGTTTCCAAATAAAATCATCTTATCCTGTGACAAAGATAAATCAACGTCCTCATTCAAAAGACCAAAATGTTCAATATCTGCTCTGGAAATTCATTCAGACACCTTGGTAAACACAATCTATTCCGAACATGATATACATCATCGTGAATGGACTGAATTCTGCATTTAATCTCATAAAAAGTTTATTCTCAGAACTAGCTTGGGAAGTTCAGGAAGCACCTCTTCTGCAAGTTTGCACACATGCTATCATTTACCCTCTAAACAAGTAGTTTCTCCCATCCTTCCTTCATTTTAAGGAACTTTCTTTGTACATTGGTTGAAGAGAAAAACATCAACAATCATAATTTTATAATATCACAAACTTCCTCTAACCATGACAGGTGATTTTCATCAGTTAAGAGAGCTTCATTATGCATCTCAACCCGAATATCCTTCTTCTATCAGCGCATTTGACACTAGTGTGCTCTGTCTCGAGAATTTCCTTCAACACTTGACACTTGGTTGACTTGTTATTCATGCATCTAGAATCCTCGAGGTTTTAATATGTGACTCATCAATTCGTTAGAAACCTTTGTTGACACCTCCCATACCTATGAATTCGACAGATGGAATCTCCATTAAACACTTGTGAACACTGTTGGTGAAAATTTGGTCAAACCAGGGTCCTTCTCAGGTTACCAACAAAAGGCACTGTGTAGTCTAGAGCATTGGCATTTTCATCTCCTCCGAATAGAAGAAGTCTCACCCGAAGCGTTGTTGAGACAGAGAGATAGGGAAGGGTAGGGAGAAGACTACAGAAGATCCATGGACTGTTCAGAACTTACTTCAGTCCTTGCACAAGCAACGTTATCAGATCATAAACATCTAAATGAAAGAACCAAACCTATTGGTATTGCGAGCATCAGTTAACCATAAGAGCAACAATTTTAATTCAGAAGCTATACAGGAAGACTGAAATGCATAAGAAACAATGTAAAGACACATCAGATTTGAAAATTTAACCCTTCTTTATATCATCATTCAATATCTTTCTTACATTACAGACTCAACATTACATAGAAAGTACATTCCAGACTCTTGGCTCCGACCCTCAGCTACAGAGTCTTGATTTCCCAGCAAGTAGGTCGCGTTCATCACAGACTCTACCCTTCTTGATTTACCACAAAAACCTTGAGAATTCCCACGGACATGACTCTGATAGACACTACTCAACCTAGCAATATCAGCTAATGACCAAAATGAATGAGAAAACTCATCAACTGACTGAATCAACCCATTCAACAATCAATTAACCAACCCAACCCTCTTACAATTATATTTTGTCCTATATATAGTTGGGTTATGTCTTTTTGTTCTGCTTGCACATCTTCTTGTTCTATTGCAGCTATCTGTTGTTTAGCTGGTGTTGCACTGGCTTCCGCAACTATTTTCTGTTGTTCTTTCTTTCGGCCTCTCATGGAGGTTGCGCAACCAATCCTTGCACAATTATTTTTTCAAAAACGAAGGGTCCAACAGGCACCGACCACAACCCTTGAATCGTCCTCAAGTCAAGCACTTGGTTCCTTCACATTCTCCAGGAGCAACTATTGCTTTCCCTTATCCGGATTTTCCTCTTCTTTGAGCTCTTTTGTTTGTGTGTTTTCTTCCTTCACATCTTCAAATGAGGGGCCCAATTATGGGACGAGCTCTAATGATCTGTTCTTTACTTCATGAAATATTTCAACTTTGTCGTGCCATTTTCAGGCAAGGAGTGATGCCTTGGCTAGGAATTGTTAGGTCGTCTCTTTGTTGTACTCCTTTGGTTTAGCTGCAACCAACGAGTTCCATTTAGAGTTAGTTGTTGTGTCGATCTGGTGCATCTGCATATAGGTGGTTTGAATCACTAGTCAAAACTCGCGTAGCTCTTTATTGGCTATTGACTGTGCTTCTTAGAGGGAATTTAGTTCGTTGTCAGTTGCTGAATTTGGTCAAACTTTTGCTGCTACTCCATGGGGTCCATTATGACCGCAACTTCCTCATTGAGGACCTAGATCTTTGTGCGCACTTCCTCCAAGACTTGATTTAGTCAAGCAATGATACCCATACAATCGCTGACTTCCTTAAATATTATGGTGCAGTTTGTGGTCTGTTTGTGTAGTGTAGCTCGGGCATTGTTACCTTGCAATATTATCCTCTACATTTGTTCCTACAGCTGCCGAGGCTATTGTTCTATTTCCTGCTGGACTTGTTGTAACTTTGCTTGTATCTTCTCTGTGCGTGTTGCGAGCTGTGTCCATGCCCTTTGTATCAGTTTTCTTTGTTGCTCTGGTTCTCTTATCTCGTTGGCTTCTAGTAGGTCGGTCACAACCTTTCGGATCTCGAGCCAGGCTTCTGCAAGTTTTTCCTGGACCTTTTCTAGTTTGCGTCGGGCTAGGATCCTGTCGTGTTTTTCCTCTGTTCTACATGCTTGTTCAACTATCCATTCTTTTCAGGCGATCTCAACTAAGCTCTCAGCGTCCTGGAGTCTTTTCTCTAATTGTTCTATGGAGGCTCTGATTAGCCCAAATAATTGTGATGTTGGCCACTGTACTAGGTTTGTTGTTGAAGGAGCTGCATTAGTAGGTGCTCTCGCTTGTAGAGGGATTCCTCTAGCCGTTGAGTGATTTGAACGTGTTTCTACTTCCTCCTATGTATGTGGTGCTGGTGCGATCCTTACTCTTAGGTCTTCGGGCAGAAGCGTCAGTACCTCTGCTCTAGTGATGTAGAGTTGCATCAATTTTTCACATTGTTGGGGGTTCTGGAGGACTTGCTCCATTTGTGCTCGAGTAGTTGTCATATCATGTGCCATTGTTGAGTCTAATTCTTTGGGCATGACCGATATCTCCATGTTCTCTAGTACTTTTGCATCATGCATGATGGTTTCTTGGGCCTCCTCACCCTTAGGTGGCGAGGTGATTTGCTGGTCACGGTCAGCTTCTGACTCTTTTGTGCTTTTGGTGGCTTCGTCCTATGCTGATGACTCATGTTTTTGTTCCTGGGTGCTTGGGTTTAGAACATCTAGTATAGTACTTTGCTCTATGGCTTTGGGGTCGGGGTTGGAAATTTTTGAGCTAGGCTTGGTGACTTCGCTAGTTGTCTATGGGGTTTGTCGCCCCTCCATCTCTGGGTGGTCAAACTGCATCAACTCTGAAGTTGTGGTCTGATGTGGGGTGGTGGTGAGGAGATTTGGTAGTTGGAGTGGTGGTGGAGGTTGCTCATCGATGGGTTTGGACAAGAATATTTCAGGCTCTAGGTCATCCTGGATATTAATGATCGGGGTGATTTTGGTCATGGCGCAGGTGCGAGGAGCAACAGATGCAAGGGGTTGTGTGTTTAGTGGTTTGTGCGGTGAGACCCTAGTTCTCTGCTTCTTCTGTAATGGTTAGGTCCCAAGTACAATGCACATGATCTAGTTAACCTGTGCTCTTGATAGCATGGCATCGTCTAGTAGCTTAAGGTGGGTCATTCTTTCCTTCCACACCAACAGTTGTGCCTCTTCCTCTACCTCGGATTTGGTCTGTACTGGTGCATCTAGCTTCTTCTGTTCGGGGTCTGAGCTTGGTCCCTCTCCTGCTTCCTTGTCTTTCTTCTTGAGTAGCTCAGCTGGGAGAATATAGTGCATGCCTGTTTTGCATGGACCGCGTTTAACTCCTAGCCATGACATGACCTCCTTGTCGAAAGCTTCTTCATCTAGATAAAAAGGTAGCATCTGTGTGTGAAAACATTTCCGGCTAGCATGCCTCAGCTAGATGAATGTATTCTGCTGGTTCATGCCGAATGAAATATTCCTCATGTTATTATTGAGGATCTCTTGTGGGATGCATGACCTCTGTGTTGTGTCAATCATAGCATTGTACCATTTGGTAAATACTGTGTCGTTGAGCACTATGTTTTCTGAGTCTGGTCTGGACTGCCATGGCTCAAACATCTTCACCAGACGCCCTTTGTCTGGTATTGTCAGTTGTTAGCCCACTGAGGCCTTCCACTTGAGCATGGTGAATTCCACAAGTAGGTATCCATAGGTAAAGGTGCCTCCTTTCTCTTGTGCCTCCTCACAAGCTACGAGCAGTTCCTCTAGAAGGAAACTACACCAGTTGCATACTGCTCCTTGATTGCAAAAGTCGACAACAGATAGTGCATCTAGGGTGCATTATCCCTTATAGTAGGACCTCATAACCTTGTTGGCTATGATGTAGTAGCTAGTCTAGACTAGTTCAGGTAATATTGGCTCGATGACTGCTATGTGTCTGCCTCGCTTGGTGTTACACTTCTCCTATAGGCTAAGTTCACCTTTCTTCTTCCCATGCTTACTAGGTTCTTGAAATCCTTTTGAAACATCCTCGCCTTCGGAGGATAGTCCAGTAAGCTATTGGATGTCCTTTGCATGGATTGGATAGTGCTTATCCAACCATAGGCTTCGGTCATGCACCTTGTTGATCAAAAATTTTGTGCAGCGCACAATATTGCCTATGGTGCTGAAGACTGGTAAATCTCTGAGGTTTATGATGGTGGAGTTAAACAAATTAATGAACTCCTTTTTTGGTATAAACTATATATCTCCAGTTCCATCCGGGGTTAACTCCCAAAAGACATTTGGGTGCATCTGTGGGAAAAAAGCTAAATATGTGAGGTCAAGGTCAAGCAGTTTGACGTGCTCTATCTTCCCTTTGAGCTCTCCTATGATCTCGACCCAGGGGTCGCAGATCTCGTCTGGTAATGCTTCTTTCATCATGGCGCTTCAGCTTGATGCAGCTCTTGGCTTTTGCACGTCTGTGGTAGATAAAAGCTAGGCTATGTCTTCGGCTTTTGCAAGGGTCTCTACTGGTTCACAGTGCTGCGTGTGGAAATAACTATGCTCGGTTTTAGAAACAATACATTCTCAGATGAGTTTTGAGAGTCTTTTGTCTGGCTTTAATGGGTAAGTTTGATAATAACTGCTCCTCATGATGATTGTATGGATGCAACAGGGTGTGAGTTGTCTGACGAAACATTTTAATCAAGGGAAATCCAATTGGATGATTTGAGTATTTACTCATTTGAGTGGAATAGGGATGTGGCCGAATTGAGACCTTTCTAATTGATGGGTGGGTATCTCGGTGCGAAGTTCGATGACATATTGGTATAATGCGACTTTATGGATTAACAGGCGACAGTTGGGGTGCAAGACTGGTAATAAAGGTTGTGACTAGACTGGGTGTGTGTAGCCTTTAACTCTGATTAGATTTGGATTTGGGGTGCCTTCGACCACAAGGGTTGTCCCTGTCATCCTTAATGATAGATATCACTGGACTTTCTCATACTTC
Source organism: Picea engelmannii (assembly GCA_009831015.1). Classification (NCBI taxonomy): domain Eukaryota; kingdom Viridiplantae; phylum Streptophyta; class Pinopsida; order Pinales; family Pinaceae; genus Picea; species Picea engelmannii. The sequence goes on from ML776963.1 coordinate 1,607,085, forward strand.
AGGTTCTGTATTGCTGAGTCGTAAATTCTGTATCAACCAACACTAAAAAAAAACATAGGTAAACTATGTATTGTAGCGCAACACTACGTGCATGGACATTATTAACTGAATTTACAAAATTCCAGAAAGAAAACAAAAACTCAAATCTAACTATTATACAAGATCCGTCGAGATGGAGCGACTCACATTCTTCTTAGTTTCGAGATAGGTAGGGCTTCAGGAAAGTTTCATTCACGCATCCCGGTCGTAGCATGCCATCCAGTTGTGCAAGTTGGACTGCTCCTAATGGTCGGATTTCCGCCACTATGAAGGGTCCCATCCAGTGCATGCGCAGCTTGCCAGGGTGCATCTGGTATCGGCTGTTGTAGAGTAACACCTTGTCTCCTTGTGCAAAGACCTTGGTCTTGATGTGTCGGTCATGCCAAGCCTTTTGTCTTGTCTTTTCAACTGATTGATGGAAATCGGCTAGAAATCTGATTTCGTCAAGTTCTTGCAACTCCGCCAGTCTCTGTGCCACTATTTCTTCATATGTCATACATGTAGCTTGTGCAATGTACAAACTTAGTGTGATGAACTCTATGGGCACCACTGCCTCTTTTCCATAAACCAACTGGAATGGCATATATCTATGGAGTTTCTTTGTAGTTGTCCTGTATGCCCATAATACCGTTGGAACTCTCTCATCCCAGTCCTCTCAGTTTGCGCAACAGACCTTTGTTAGTCCCTTTTCCAGGATTTTTTTGAAGGCTTCAACTGTTCAGTTGGTCTATGGGTGATATGGACTACTCTTGTGATGTTGAATAAAAAATTCAGTAGTAAGTGTTGTTACAGTGCTGCTAATGAAGTGAGCTCCCTGATCGTTGGTTAGGCTCCTTGGACATCTGAAGCAGGTAATGATATTCTCGAAAATGAACCTAGCAGCCGTATTCGTCGAACAATCCTGTACTGCTTCTGCTTTGGCCCACCGAGTAAGGTAGTCGGTTGCGGTAATGATGTACCTTGCTTTCAAATGTTTGGCTATGGGGTTGATGGGCCCAATGAAGTCAACTGCCCATTTCTCAAAGGCCTGTAGAGCTCTAACCGGTTGAAGTGGTAATTCATCTTGGCATGACGGTTTGCCCACCCATTGAAAAACATCGCACGATCTAGCGTATGCTTTTGCATCCTTGAAAAGTGTTTCCCACCAAAGTCCTTCTTGTAGAACTTTATGTGCCATTGCCTTTCCTCCTACGTGTCCTCCTACAATTCCATTATGGCATTCCCAGAGTATATCCTCCCTTTCATGATCTAGGACATAGCACCTGAGGATACTGTCTAGTCCTAGTTTATACAGTTGTCCAGCGATCAGCTGGTAATATGCTACTCTGACAACCATATGGTGTTTCTGAGTTGCGGAATATGTTTCAGGGCAGGCCCCTATGCTGAGAAAGGTTGCTATGTCCTCCAGGTATTCTGGAATTGCCTCGATCCTGAAAAAATGTGCATCTGGGAGATGATCATTGACTGCTCCACCACCTTCTCCTGACTCTAGTCTAGATAGATGGCCAGGTCTGATATTTCATCGTCCTAGGTTGAAGATGAATTCAAAGGAAAATTCCTGAAATAACAACATCCATCTGCAAATTCTTCCTTCCAACACAGGTTTGTTAACTAGATATTTTAATGTTGAATGATCAGTAAAGAATTTGAAATGAGATCCTAACAGATAATGTCTAAATTTCTGTAAAGCATAGATCATTGCTAAGCCTTCCCGTTCGTTCATTGTATAGTTTCTCTCTGCTTGCAACAGCTTCCGACTTGAAAAATATATGGGGTGATCCATAGATCCATCTCCTGGTTGCGTTAAAATAGCTCTTAAGGCAATTCCTGAAGCATCCACATGGACATGAAATTCTTTCTCCCAATTTGGAAATATCAGAATCGGTGTTGTGATGAGTTTTTCCTTAAGTGTTTCGAATGCTTTTTCACACTCGGGAGTCCATCGGAACGTTTCATCCTTTTTCAGGAGGTTTTCAAGAGGTTCAGTAATGTTGGCATATCTTCGGATGAACGGGTGATAGTACCATGTGTGTCCTAGTGTGGAGCGCAACTGTTTAGTTCTTGTGGGTAGCGGCATATTCACAATGACCACTACTTTATCTAGGTCTACTAATACTCCTTCTCAGCAGACTATGTGGCCCAACAAATTTCTGTGTGGCACACAGAAGATACACTTCCTGAGGTTTAGTGAGATTTTTAACTCTCTTCATCTGTCGAACATGAGCCTTAGTAGTGATACATGTTCCTTGATCAGGCTATATATTGTCCAATCATCCATATAAACTTCTATGAACTTGTGAATGAACTCTCTAAACGCTACTATCATGATCCTAGAGAAAACTGCAGGGGCGTTCTTTAGACCAAATGGCATGACATTGTATGCAAACAATCCCCATTCAGTGATGAAGGTGGTTTTTCTCTTGTCCTCTTCAGAAATCCTAACTTGATGGTATCCTAAGAATCCATATGTAAATGAATATGCTTCCTTCCCCGCAACCTGTTCTAGGACCTCATTGGTAAAGGGTGTTGGGAAAGGGTCGTGCACACAGGCAGAGTTGAGGCTCCTGTAGTCTACACATACTCTAATGTCTTTAGTGTCTTTCTTGTTTTGGATGACTATCGGGCTAACCCATTCTGCTTCTTCTACTAGAAAAATAAGACCGACTTCTAGCATCTTATCAATATCCCTTTTAACTTTTTCTTTTACTCTCGGGTTAAGATGGTATGGCCTATGTCTGACAGGCTTGGATCCTGGTTTCAGCTCAATCTTCATTTCTCCCAAAGCTCCTTTGATTCCCTTTAATTATGAAAAAGTCTTCGGGAACAAATCTTTGTATTCTCACAGTAAGGCCTGTATTTCTTGACTGGTTTGCCCATCCTAGTAATCACCTACCAGGGATATCTTGGGTTGCTCTTTAGTCCCTATGTTGAGTCTCTGTAGTTTTAGTGGGTGATTGTAGGAACTATTGATCTGGCTAGGTATGGTGTTTTGGATTTCCCTGTTTCCCTCAGTCTCTTTAATGGCTAGGTTTCTCAGTTCTTCTAATTCGTCTAGGCTTTCTGAGGCTTTGCTAATCTGATAGCATTCTATAGGATTTTCGGTCACAAGTAAGTGGAGTTTGGTCTAGAATTCTTGGGTATGCCTGGGACATACTACAATGTTTGATCTCTTGTCATTATTTGTTGTGAAAAGAAGTTCTTTAATAATTTGCATGACTGGTTCAATCTGAGGGTACTTACTTATAAATGAGAAGTCTTTGCAAAATTGAGCTACCAGTGTTTTCCAATCGTTGTTATGTCTTCTGGTTTCCTTGTGTATAAACCAAGCTTTCAGAATTGGGCCTAGGGAATGGGGAAATACCTGAACCCAGAAGAGAGAGGGTATCTTCACAGCCTGCCATTGTGTCATGCATTGTTCGATGTGTATTCTCAGGTCCGATTCTCTGATGAACAGTTGCGCAGCATTGTTGTGAGTGGGAAATCCCTCTACGGAATAACATTTAGGGTTTAATTATGCATGCAGAAAAGACCTAAAGATTTCTACTTTCTACCGTCATCCCAGAACTAATCCCCATTATTCTTAAGCAAATACATAGTTAAGAAGATCAAGTGAGCATACCTTATTTCGGGCGTTTGATGTAGATCCTTCCTCACGCTTGATCTCTTTTCGATTGTCGCTCTCCTCCCAAGACTGACCTGCATTAACAAAAAACAAACAACAAACTCCAAATGCATTTGATATATAGGTTAATGGGTTAGAGATTCAATAAACAAGTATGCAATAAACCATGAAAACCTCATATGGTGGGACGGGAAAAGTATTTCTTTATTATTAACTTCAACAAATCAAATTACAATGATGAAGCCGGTCGCTGCTCCATGAACCTAGTCCTAGGCTCCTCTTCAACTATCCTCCAACTTCTTTGCTCTATCTTTCTATTTGCACAAGGATGGCTAAAGGGTTGGGACAAAGGGAATGTGCAATCGGGTATAGTTTCTTTACTATGATTCTCCTCCTCCAAATGGGACCCCTAACCCTTCTTTTATAGGCTAGAATAAGCTAGGTATTTGGACGAACGCTCGGCCATGCATGGCCGGAAGGTTTAGTTAACTAACCCAAAGTTGTGTGTTCCATCAACAACTTTCCTTTTTTCGTGCTTTTGTAGGTACACGCGGGTTTTTTTGAGTCAGCTAGTGTGTACACACATGCAGTAATAGAGCAGGGTGAGTCGGCCTTTATAAAAAGTGTTTTTAAGAAGAGTTGTTCAACAGTTCTTTGGCAAATAAGGAATCTGAGATGGCCTGATGCCAAGTAAGCATGTCTGGTGCAAATTAGGGTTATAACAGATGCCCCCTAATGTGTGAGGTCAGAAGAGCATCTGATGGCTGAAATACATTAACAATATTTACTGATATGCTGAACAAGTGAGCCCAGGGACTAGAAATTGGGAGGCATCGTCTGCAAAAATAACAATTGTCTCACCGAGGCGGGCATACCCATGCCTGGGATAAAAGAAAATCATGGCTACCAATCAAATACACTGTAGATCCATGTCATATAACTATATAAAGTGTAGCTACATCTTGAAATAAAAAAGATATACATGTAGAGTATCCATCTTCTTAGAAGCTGATAAGGCATGATGGCCAGAGATGAGGTCTTCAGAGCTCGATAAACAACCTCAAAATCTTCAAAACTCAGGTAGGAGTGTAACATGAGTGTACTACTTCACTACCCAAAGGTCTTCGACGACTCATCGGTCATGGACTAGAGAATCTTGACGATTAGATTGAGGGCTTCATTGATTTCAAACAAAGACTTGATTGGACATTCATGATGGTTGGGTATGAGGGCAAGAGACAAACTGTAGAGGGGCCGACTCAGGCTTGGTAAAAAATTCCCTTGGACAATAGAACGACAAATGATGAGACTCAAGCAGCATGGCATTAACATAAGTTTACGAGGTAGGAAGCAACACAAACTCTCCATATGTTTGGAAGAATAACCAAATGGAGAAGGACACGGCTCTATGTAGCGAGAACAACTTCCTAAGGTCGTATTAAATACCAGAATTTGATGAAAAAACAGACAGATGTGCTTTATCCAAGGGCGACTCATTATGCTGCCAATAAAGAAAATACTTTTCCCTTCCTCTTTTTGGGGTATATTTGATTTTTTTTTCTTTTTCAGTGATTTTTTTTTGGAAAAAGAATAAAATAATGTTACATTACAAAGGAAGAACGAGTGTTGCAAACATACAAGTTCAAGGCACAGGGACAAGACTGATGTTCAGAGTAAGGACACTTGGGAAAATCCTCCAGGGGCCAAAGGTGTCAAGACACAGAGGCAAAGTGCCACAGGGATTGTCTATAAGGCATGCTTTACATGGTTCATTTGAGAGCAACATGGAGCTGGCATTAGGCCAAAGACGCAAGTATGAAAACACGGTTAGCAAAACACACAATGGTAACGTCCTTCGATGTAAGTTTAACGAGCCCAGAGAAGGTAAGCTCGACAGTTTTTCATATTTAGAGAGTCTGAAAAACCGTAAAAGGAGACTCCATTGGGGTACCTTTTTTGAAGGTAGTCTAGTTGGTTCAAAAAAGGGGTAAACTAGCACTGACAGGACGTCTATTCAAAACCATTTTAATGAGTGTGATAAAGACAAGATCACTCGGCCATTTTTTCATTTTTAAGGAGTCTGAAAAAAGCTTAACTATAGACTTTGTCAGGAATGTTCTTCTGGACTAGTTTAATGAGTGTGAAAGAATAAAGTCACTCGGTGATCTTTTCAATATTAGGGAGTCTGAAAAGAACTTAACTATGGACTCCGTGGGGGTTCCTTTTTCGTAAATTTAGTCCCTCAATCCCAAAAAAGGGTTAAAATGATACCTGAGAGTACTCTTCTAAAGAACTGAAGTTCCTTAAAGTATACCTTTAATCGTACAGTTGACCATCCAGACCGAAAAAGGGGTAAACTACCGCCGGACATACGTGACTTCAAATTCCAGTTTAACAAGCGTGAAAGGCCACAAGATCGCTCGACAATATTTTCATGTTTAGAGGGTCTAAAAAGGGCTTAAAAGAAGACCCATTATGTCTTTTGGGAGTCCCAAGGGTAAGGTCAAGAGTGAAAAGGAATCATGCAAATGAGGCTGAAACTCGTAATCAGGAAAAAACAACAAGGACTCTCGAGCCTACAATGATTAGAGATAGCATGGACACCATAATGCAACCAGGATCTACCTAGGGCATCCATGTTTTGGTAAGCTCTACCACCAACTCGCGAGACTTCTAAAGCAACAATGATGGTTCCATGGCACAACCTGATGGGATCAATCCTATGGCAAAGGAAAAAAGATAACGAGATACAAAAGTCAAGGTAGAAACCTAACCTATATGCTCAAGTTGATCATCTGAGATTTTTCCATGGATCGTCAAAAGTTACCCAAAACTCCAAAAAATTGTCCCGATACCTGATCATACCCTTCCAATGCAATTCTTAAATCACTCTAAATGGTTTTTGTTTTAAATAAAATGATAAGGGAGGCCAAAAAAGTGACAAAAAGGGGCCAAAAAGTCTATAAATAGGAGTTGACAGCTCATTATCACCATTACTAATTTGGAAATTGAATTTGGAGCCAAAACACCCCCTTTGATAAAAGTGGTGATTTTGGGAGCTATAGTGGACGAAACGACCATCTGTCTGGACCAAGTAAGTACAAACTCTCTTATCTTGCAATTTAAATCTTTATTTTTTCTTTGGGTTCCATGTTTTGCGGGGGCGTCGACCTTCAAAAGGTTGTCCCTAGGTCCACGCGGGCTGTCTTAGGATAGTCCATGTGTACATTCGAGCAGAGTAAAAACTACATGTGTGTACACGCGATTGTTAGCATTACAGCCCGTGTGGACCCCATTATTGAATGAAAAAAGTTTAAAAAACAAGGGTTAACCCTCCTAAACCTTGGTTTTTTGCAGGATGTATGTTCACTGGAGAGAAAGAGAGCATGAGGAGGTTATTGAGTTGTTCAGGGAAGACCCCAATGTTGTGGTTTCCTTGATGCAATGTGGGCTGCTCAAGTTCTTCTTATGTCATTTTATGCGGGCACAACTTAGGCTACTAAATGCCTTGGTTGATTATTGGCATCCAGATGCAGAGGCGTTTATGTTAGAGGGGCAATCATTGGTGCCCACGACAGAGGATATATATTTTTTTACTGGCCTCTCTAGGAGAGGGGAACCAGTCAACTTCCAGACATTTCCTTCAGGGCTACATAACATAGCAGAATTGATAGGACTTTACTATGATGCTGGTACAGACCACTCGAGCTCACAGGTGCCCATAAGAAAGATTATTGACTTATCGCTACAAGTGATTATGTTGCTTATTGGGTGGATTACTGGTTTTGCGGCTCTACATCAGGCATCCCGTACACAGATGAACTGTTCATTCCAGTGCTTGAATGCACAAATATTTGACTGGAGAAAAACATTGTTAGAGTGTATGAAGAGGTAGTTGACAGATTGTTGGTCATGGACACAGAGGAACTTCGAGTTCGGGACCATTCTATGATCTTTCTTTTTTGAAAGAGTTCCTAGCTTTAGTCCTCAAGTAGTGGTACGAGGACATTAGGCCTCTCTTCCTACAGTTTGTAGATGGGCAGTGTTACTGCCACGACAAGGTGGTGGAAGGACCAATGATTCCTTTGACGATGATTTCTTCACTTGGTTATCACGACAGATCCTAGTTATAGAGGACTACCCTTATGTTGGGATTGATTTCTTGAGAGATCCTGAGATACTAGTACCTTTTGGTGAGTAGTGAGGAGAGATGGGTAAGTTTACATCATTGTTTTGTTGTTGTTTTTTTTTTTGTGAAACATATGTAATTTTTATATTTTTTTTGTTATATATCATTTTTTTATATAACAGATTATTTGATGGATATGTGTTTGTTGTGTGCAGATGTGGGAATAGTGCGACCTGCGGACTATGAGAGGAATAGGCGTCGTCCTCGGCTAGGGGATGCACCTTCTGTCGCAGGGGGAACAGCAGCAGTAGGAGATATTCCAGCCGGGAAGGCTAAGAGGGTGTTGAGACGAGTCAAGAGGAACTTTACTGTGCTCACTCGCATGGTCCCTATGGCAGATATTGAGGATCTGCCACCATCTATGCAAGCTCATGTAGTGGGGGCACCACGGACGTGGGTCTAATTGTTTTAGTGTTTGGAAAATGTTGTTGATCAGTACAACAGGGCCCACAGGCCCTGACCTTATTTATACTTTTCACGTGCCAAGAGCACTACTTGTATATATTTTTTGAGGGCATAAGCCTTATGACTCATTATTGGTCATATTTTTGAGGCGCTTGCATCCACCTATGTACTCTGGTGACTATGGTATTATATATGGATTTTTATGTCTTTTTGTGTCTTATGGATCATTTTTGCCTTTAAAAATTTATTTACATGTTTATGTGTATGTCCTTTCATAAATGTGCAATATGCCAATCCAAAATTTGATTAGCTAGAGTATCTGTAATTTGGTTTAATCTCCTAGGAACATGAAAATATGTAATATAATCAAATATTCATTCTAAGAGACGTACCCTAAGGAATCGTCGGTGTAAAGTCAGATTATGAACATGGTAGACTCTATTTAACTGAGACACAACCAGTTGAGCGTCAATATAGACCCAGATATGAGAGATACCAAGTGACAAGGCGTCACGAAGCAACTCAATAACTGCACTATACTCGACGACATTATTTGTGGTGTCACCTATGCATATACCTCCGGAAGATAATAACTGGCCTCAAGGTGAAAAAATCACCCAAGCTGCAAAGGCAAGCCTCTGAGTGTTCCGGCTAGCACCATCTACATACCCAATGAACACCTCAGATTCACTTGACATCTGCCACAGTGACGAAAGATAATCATTAAAAACAACACGTCCATAACACTAAAAGAAACTAGAAAGTAATAGTACAAAGACTATACATATGTTACAAAAAGTTACCCATGGTGACCTGCCTATGAGTAATACCTCTTGAGGTAGAGTCCATTTCTAGGCTCTACCAAAGCATTCCATTCAAGGTCAACCAAACGATAAGCGCCCTTTTTTAGAACCTCTTTTATGATGAAAGGCCTGAACCACATGGGTTTGAATTTTCCTACCCGCAGGGGGTCCTTATCTTGGTCATAGACCAGGACAAGGTCACCTTTAGTGAAAATCCAAGGATGAATGAACTGATCATACTAACACTTGACTTTATGTTTGTGAGCCTTGTTGGACAGGGCCGCATCAAGATGCTTCTTATTGAGGTACTCAAGGTATAATAACCGCTCTTCAAGTGGAGAAGTGTTTGGAAATAATTGTACTGCCAACTTTAGGGACGGGATCTGACATTTGATAGGCAAGACTGCTTCCATCCTGTAAACGATTTGACAAGGTGAGAAACTGGTTGCAGTGTTAACAGACGTTCGGTAAGCCCATAATGTTGAGTAGAACATCAAATGTCAATTTGACTTGGATGAGTTGATCGTTCATTGTAGGATGGTCTTAAGAGATTTATTCACAGCTTCCAACTGACCATTTTCTTGGGGGTAGTAGGGTGATGAATTTTCTTGTCATAACCCAAGCTTTGATGTTAACTCGATCATCATCTGGTTCTGAAAGTGACTGCCATGGTCAGTGACAATCTCCCTCAGGACGCCAAACCTTGCTATTATCTGGTTGAATAAAAAGAGAGTTGCAGTCTCTCCATCATATTTAATCATTGGCATAGCTTTGACCCACTTCGTGAAGGAGTCTATGGATATGATGATATAACGGTGCCCCCTTGCTAAAGGAGGGTTGCATGTAGTGTAATCAATCCCCCACTTGGTGAAGGGACCAACTGTGATGACAAGAAACATGGGAGCAGGATGTGCCCTCATCTTCCGAGAGAAGATCTAGCACGAGTGGAACTTCTTGACCGATTCGATACAATCTTTGATTAGTGTCAGCCAGAAGTAACCTTCTCATAGAATCTTTTGGGCTATCTCCAACCTAGAAAAATGACCGCCACACGCTCCGGTATGGAAATTGTTAAGCATGATAACTACTTCTTCGTGAGTGAGACATCGGTGCAGGATGCAGTCTACACCTCTCCGATACAACATATCATCGAGTATGAGATAATTCTTATCCTGATGGCGTATACGTCGATGCTCATCTCAAGAAGCAGAGGTGGGGCACTTCAAAGTCTAGAGATAGATAAGTATATCTCCGTACCAGGGATCCAAAGATGTGATCAAAAACATATCTACTCTGATAGGCGACTCTTTAGGCACCACATCACCTAATTCAACCGAAAGTTCTGAAATAAGTTCTGCGAAGACCAGTGACCTTTTGGATTTCGATGAAACAAAATCTAAGTCAAAATCCTGGAGGATGACTATCCATCTACTGATATTTCCACCTATTACTCGTCGTGTCAACATGTACTGGAATGGATTCACGACAGCAATGATGGTGGTCTTGCGAAACAAAACATAATGACGGAACCGTTGGACAGCATGAACTATTTCCAACGCAAGTTTTTCAATATGGGAATAATTGAGTTCCGTTCCTACGAGGCCACGACTCAAGCAATAAATCACATATTCTGAGAACAAGTCATCCTCCTGAACTAAGACCATGCTGATGGTTGACTCTGCTACAACCAAGTATAATAAGAAATATTTGTTATAGTTAGGTGACCGAAGCAGAGGGGTAGTCGTGAGGGCATGTTTCAATGCGTCGAAAGAGTGTTGGGCGGCATCATCCCAATGAAAAGAAACGTCTTTCTTCAGTAAGAGCATAAAGCCCTTTGTGATCTCAGCGTAGTTGGCGATGAAACATATTAAAAAGTTCACCTTGCCCTGTAGACTCTGAAGTTGAAGGATTATGCATGGGGGAGGAAACTGAATTATTGCCTCAACCTTGAGAGGATCGACCATGATCCCTATTGTTGATACTATGAAACCTAACAAACGTCATGATGTTACGCAAAAGTTGCACTTGTTTGGATTCAAGCGAATCTGGAAGTAGCGACAACGCTCAAAGATAAGTCGGAGGTGTGTGGGATGATCTGTTCTCTTGTGAGATTGAGATGCTAAATCATCTAAATAGGCCTCGACTATATGCCTGAGGTCATGGAAAGTGAAAGACATGGCCCGTTGAAAGGTCGCTCCAGCATTTTTGAGACCAAAAGGCATCTTACGATACGTGAATGTACCCCATGGACAAATGAATGTCGTTTTGTGTTGGACTTCGGGTTTGATTTGTATTTGATTATATCCTAAAAAAATGTCCATGAAAGAGAAGGCCTCATAAACCACACATTCATCAATTATCTGGTCGATGAATGGTGTGGGAAAATTATCTTTTGGACAGGCCTTGTTCAAATCACAAAAGTCTGTACATACACAAATTGTGCCTTGCTTTTAGCAGTTTCTCAACTTCAACCTTAATGGTTGCTGCTTTCCTGGGATTAACTGGACGAAGATTTTGCCGAACAGGCTTGGCATCTGGATAAGTTGTGATTTCATGTTCGACTATTTTTGGATCGATGCCTAGCATTTCCTCATAAGACCAGGCAAAAACTTCGTGAAACTCTTTAAATAGACCTGTGTAGATTTCAATCTCTCTGGGGGAGCAGTCAACTCTGACGAAAACATTCTCCACGATGCCAGGGGTTCTGGAGATATTGATCGGTATGGTTTCAACGATGGTTTCCATATTACCCTCAGCATACACCTCGTGTGTAGCCAAGGGATTAATAGGACAAGAGCTATCTCGAGTCATAGTCAAGGTGAATTCTCTGGCTTCAATTCTGCTTAACTCTGGGAGGAAGTATGATCTGTGATGAAGATCATCCCAGGGTTTGTCCGGACTAGTCATTGCTTCAATTACTGCTTTGTTAGAGGGCAAGATTAAGTCTAACGAATTGGTGTCAATGAGAGAACCTTGAGCCCAAATAGGCTCTAGAAGCGGATCTAACTCTTGTGTAGGAGTTGGATCTGGGTTGGTTGAAGCTTGTTGGACTAAAGAGTACACTACTTCAGCTGCGGACAAGGGAATGGACATGCCCGAGTTCCCTATCCCATCCATCATGGCCGATGGGGAAGGAAGTATCCATGGATCGGTGAAGTAAGTCATGCAAAACGACGAAACTTGGAAAATCTCAACCTTATGGTGGTCGGATATGAACTTGACATCACCTTGAGGGGGCGGGTAATCAAAGGTACCCATCAAAGATGGGCACAAACCAACCCCTACGTTGACTATGCTTGGGTGAGTATTATGAATCATCGGGACTGTGGACACCCCTAATGAAGGGTCAGGTCTGGAGAAAGACAATTGATCAATGGTCACAATCTGGTCCTCGTGTGGAAACAACAAGACCCAGAAAACTGTAGCAACCACTGCTTACATGGCATAAGTCCAACTCCTTCCTAACAAGAGATTGTAGTTGAGGGACACGCCAACTACTTCTACCTTGACACACACGGTCTTCCCTCCCAACTGCACAGGGAAAGAGGGAATGATACCATGTGGTCAAAATGAACGACCGTCGAAAGCAGTGAGAAGAGTAGGTGATGGAGACAAAATAGGTTGGCCAATGGCCTTCCAACATGCCAACGACATAATGCATGTCGAGGCACCCTCATCAACCATTGTGAGAAAAATATTTCAAGTAAAAGTTTTCATGGGGTGAGCCACTACTATTTGAAACACTACGTGGTAAGGCAGACGAGGTTTTAAGTCAGTTGTATCTAGCATGATGGTACCCAGATTACAAGTCTTGGTAGATCCTAAAGCGGTTAAAAAATATTTCCTCTAGGAAGGGAAACTTTGGAGGACCTCCAAAGTGGACATCGCACAAGGGGTTTGAGACAAATCATCCACCACATAATAGTTCTGGGTGGCCCTTGCGTTTGGGTTGTGAGAATCTTTTTTCAACATTCCTTTTGGGATGTGTGTCATTGTTTTGCCCAAAGTCTTCTCAATCTATAGAGGAAGAGATGGGAGTTCGGCTTCTTTACCCTTCTCAGAAGTGCTTGGTTTACTATAGTCATGTGCTCTAGTCAATATAAAAGCATCACCCTTCATCATATATACATTCATGGATGTGGGATTGTTCGAAGATGAAGAGGGTCCTTGACTGCCCCCTTTCACGCTTGTAGAGGCCTGGGTTAGGTTTTTCCCATGCTGGAATGGATTGGTTAACACAAAATATTGTTGCTGTGTCACAAATGTTTGGGCCTCTCAAAGCTGAGGACATTGGTGGATCGGGTGGTCTTCCACACACAAGTTGCATGGATACCTTACCTTTTGTTTCTCAGTGTTGCCCTTGCCAGCATTATCAGTGGGTTTCTTATCCCCCTTACCCTTCTGTCATTGTTTTTTCTTTCCTTCAGGTTGTTGGGTGGCCTTTGTATTTGTCGATTTCACTATGTGTACATCTGACGTTTTAGTAGGGGGAGTAGCCAAAACAATGGTTTGGTTGGCTGCTGTGTGTTGTATAGACAATTGCTACAATTGCTTCATCAATTGCTCAGCAGGCTTTGTTTGTGCTGAACCAACAATACCATCATCATGTGGTCCAACTCTCTGCCTGGTTTTATCAAGTATTGAGCATGGTGCATTTGGAAAGATCTCATATAATAAAACGGACTGAGAATAGATGAGCTCAAGCTGTTGAGCTCTCATGATGGCATCTTCTTTGGAAAACACTCCTGATGTCATGGTGTCTTTGGATAACTGTGGGACCAAAGACTTAAGGAACCACTCAAGCAGGAAAGCTGGTGGGACTGGCACCTTAATTAAACTCTTCCAGCGTCTCCATTCTCAGATGTGATCAAAGATATGGTATGCTTATTTCTGTGTGAAATTGGCCAGCAATTCTATGCCAGTGTCGTATCTCACAGGTAATTAGAAATTGTTTAGGAAGGCCATTGCCAATTCACCGAAGGAAGAGTATCTTGAGCGATCGATCTCAATGTACCATTTCATGGAACTCCCAATGAGAGTACATTGAAACAATCACAACTGTATGGAGTCATCTTTCAATGAGTTAGATGAGCACCAAAGGTGGAAGATAGTCACATGATCGCCTGGATCTTTGTTCGGCTTAGCTTTGAACTTTGGTATGTCTGAAGGAAACTTCGTCAGCATAGGGGGCCAATGTGGATCATGACAGATAGGGCCATTCAACAACCTTGTGAAGTCTGGAAAATGCAAGGTTGCCAGAAAAGGTAGTTTGGGTTGTTGGTGATAACGTGGGAAAAAGGGACCTGGAGTTTGACTGGCACCAGGTTGCCAGGAAAAGTTTGGCTACTGGCCTGGGTTCTGGTAAAAACCATGGCCATGAACAGCATATGGATTCTGCATGTGAGGAGACATCATCGGATGATTCCCAAAATAGGACGTAGATGGATGGGCGTGCATTACATTCAGAGGACTTTGGGAAGGGTTGCCCCATGCCGATTCTGTGGGGATAGGCATAGTACCTTGTCTGGGGTTCCATTGATTGTGGAAATAATTTCCCTAGTTTGACATTCCTGAGGAGGGAACGGATCCCTGCCAAGAATTCCATGGCCCAGATGTGGAAGAAGTTCTTGGGTTTTCCCCCTGTGCAGGAATAGTACCCTGCATAGGAATAGGTTGTCTGAAACCGAGGTTGCCCCCAGTTGGGAAAGAAGCTGATGAGAAGGCGTTGTTACCAAACACACCAAACAAAGAAAACATTGTCGAACCTACCAGCATATTATGCGAAGGCGGTCCTTGACTCCCTTCTCCAAATAAACTATGGTGTGCAGGTGGCCCGACGGATTGTTGATGCATGCCACTGAGCAAAGGCGACGAAGGAGGTATATGACCTCCCCCATAAGGGAAGGCATTAAAAGGAGATGAAGTGCTACCCATGTGGCCTTGTAGAGGAGCTTTAGAGCTCCCTTCCCTCAGACCTAAAGTCTGTGAAGTGGAGTAGGAAAGTACAGGACTTGTACCTGAGCTAGGCATCCCGTATGAGAACGGAGGGCCTGTCGCACTTGGTGTGAAATGGGTTGTGGCCACCGCCATAGATGGGATCAGACCATTGTGTGAGGTAGAGTTGGTCGAGACCATGGTGGCTCAAACTCGTGATGGTGGGTTAGGAGGTGGAAACTCTCCTGTGGTGACAACTGTAGTGGGAATTGAAGAATTCCCAGAGGGAGTGACAACATTTGTTTCCATTGCTACGTGCGACACTGTCTGGCACTCGTAAGGGTGAATCAGTACGATGATGGGTGCCGAAAGATCAGTGGTTGGAGTTTTAGGTGGACCAAAAGCTTTCACTCCAAAGTCTAAAATGTTCGTTTCCTCTGGATGTTGGTCGGGAACAATTTCTTGTGACCCAGTTGCTTCAAAAGACCCTTGTTGGTCTAGATTTTTCTTTAGTGGTGGTGGGGGTGGCTCTAGTGTAACCGGTGATAGGCCCAGAAGCCATTGTGACCCAAAGAGTTGTTGATCCTCCACTATGTGAGAAGATCAAAGACACTCTAAGGTTGTTTATTCGTTCAAAAACAACACACACTAAAAAAAATGTCCCTACAAGATACGACAAGCAAACACTAAACTAATTGGAAGGACAGTTACAACAACCAACACTAGAGAAAATTATCGGTGCAATTGAAACTCAAACATGGAAGAACCATTTGGGTATACTCTGCAAAGCATGGCCCGATGTCTGTCCTAGGTACTGTGGTATACCCCCGTAGTCACCTGTGTATGTCCCTAAAAAGATAGGCAACTAGGTTGGCAGCGCGCGAACAGTCACCAGGCGGGTACAGTCGAAAGTCGGGTATACCACAATGAGCAGGGTATCAAGCCCAAAACCTATAAAGGGTATCGAAAGCAAGTGGCCTGGAAGACAACTGAGGACCTCAAACTGATTCGATACCCACGAATCTCCGTGGCAAATGCAATCGACGAAATCCCAAGACAAGCCCTCTATATGTGTTCTCCACTATGATTGGTCCAGCTTTGGAGGGGTTATCTCTGCTACCTTTCCGCACATGATCTCATGTTTATCCCCTGTGTTAGAGGGGCATCCCGAATAACTTTCACGATACTAGACTTTGACACTCCCTAACTTAGACTCCAATGTTTGATTTTAATGGCCTTGAAGAGTTTCCTCTCCAACCTAATTCAAGGCCCTAACCCTAAACTAGTTGGTTGACCCTAAAAACATAAAAAGTCTAATGAATTTTAGTTTTAGTGTTAATTTTTATGGCTTGTCTTAAGTCATAGGTTACGAAAGTGAAACTAGTGATGTTTGAAAGACGGAAGAAAAATAAACAAAAAGTTGGAAACAAAAACCTTTACTTCACTCAACTCTTAAACAAATTTTCAAACTTAAAAATGTTTCTAAGATCTTTGAACAGCACACTCGAAGCAGGATTTCACTCGAATACGAGCTACTTATGATCTAAGTACACTGTCAAGAACTTATGAAAGCAAAGACTTTTCCCTGGTTACTAATGCAAAACAACACTTTTTAACCAAACAAAGAAATAAAAGATTTTTTTTTTTTTTTTAATGCTCATAGGGCAAAAAGGAAAAATATCAACAAGTCAAAACCAAGAAAACTTTTGGCCTAAGTGCAGATCACAAAAAGTCACTTTAAAAATCACACACAAGCAAATTAAAATTGGACTCTCACACTTGTCTAAAAACCCTATAAAAGAAAATTTTTGATTAAAACTTCTAAATGAAAAAAGCAGGATATTGTTGTGATCAAACCTAAGTTACTGACCGCTATGACAGAGACCCAAACCTGAGAGGTATAACTCTTGTCAAAAGAAAGGATGACTACCTCACCTTTAACAAAAATTCTCTCCACAAGCACACTGTTGACAGTTCCACAACAGGCGTGTGCACGCGAGCTATGTAAAGTTAGAGCACGTGTACACGCATGCTGGCCTTATACAGGCCGCGTGAATATTTGAAACTATGAGAAAAATGAAAATCCAAGCAAGCCAGCCCAGGCAGAGACTACTGGTACTGAGAACCAGAATCTCTTGAAGACTCAGACACTTACTTTAACAGAAAAAAGAAAACAATTCAAGGAAAAATTCATAGAACAAACCAATTCAAGGTGAAACCTAAGCTATAGACTGAAAACAACAAAGACTAGAAAGAGTTCCAGAAAACCCCTGAGAAGGACTAATTCTGATAGGGAAGAGGATGACTGCCTCTTTAAAAGAAATTTTCTGGAATCATACACGCGACTGACACTTCCTCAGCTAGCGTGTACATGTGTGCTATAAGAATTCAGGGCATGGGTACATGCGTTCATACCTTATACAGGCCGCGTGTACCTTTGTGGGTCTCAAAAAAAAAAATTACAGTCAAGCAAAGAAACAGAGATAACTGGCATGGAAGACCAAAACCTCTGTTAGCTCAAACTTTTGCAGAAACTTTAAAAACAGGAAATGAAACCAGTTCTTAAAAATACCTAAAAAATATTCACAGGAACCCTAGAGATCTCCCCAGTATGGTCGCCAATTTTTTTGTGAGTGGGAAATCCCTCTACGGACTAGCACTTAGGGTTTAATTATGCATGCAGAAAATACCTAAAGATTTCTACTTTCTACCGTCATCCCAGACCTAATCCCCATTATTCTTAAGCAAATACATAGTTAAGAAGATCAAGTGAGCATACCTTATTTCGGGCGTTTGATGCAGATCCTTCCTCATGCTTGATCTCTTTTTGATTGCATCTCTCCTCCCAAGGCTAACCTACATTCACACAAAACAAACAACAAAATCCACATGCATTTGATATATAGATTAATGGGTTAGAGATTCAATAAACAAGTATGCAATAAACCATGAAAACCTCATATGGTGGGACGGGAAAAGTATTTCTTTATTATTAACTTCAACGAATCAAATTACAATGATGAAGTCGACCGCTGCTCCATGAACCTGGTCCTGGGCTCCTCTTCAACTGTCCTCCAACTTCTTTTCTCTATCTTTCTCTTTTCACAAGGATGGTTAAAGTGTTGGGACAAAGGGAATGCGCAATCGAGTATAGTTTCTTTACTATGATTCTCCTCCTCCAAATGGGACCCCTAACCCTTCTTTTATAGGCTAGAAGAAGCTAGGTATTTAGACAAAACCTCGGCCATGAATGGCTGGAAGGTTTAGTTAACTCACCCAAAGCTGTGTGTTCCATTGGCAAATTTACTTTTTTCTTGCTTTTGTAGTTACACGCGGGCTGTTTTGGGTCAGCTAGCATGTACATGCGTGCAGTAATAGAGCAGGGCACGTGGGCCTTTATAAAAAGTGTTTTTAAGAAGAGTTGTTCAGCAGTTCTTTGGAAAAGAAGGAATCTGAGATGGCCTGATGCCAGGTAAGCATGTCTAGTGCAAATTAGGGTTATAACAGGCATGGGGTTCCGGTTGTATCTCTGTTTCTAGTTGTTCCCTATTCCAGAACCTGTATTTGAGAGCTTGCTTCACCTCGTCCCAAGTTTTAAGTGTAGTTTTGTGCGTAGCCCACCATATAGCGGGCTTGTTTTGGAAAGCTATATCTAGTACCAAGATTCGTTGATCCTCTCTCACGTTCTCTTCCATGCTCTGTAAGAATTTTCCTAGGTTTGAGGTGTCATCATATACTGGGTGTTCTCTGACTTCAGTCTCGACCCATCTGGTCATTCTGACAGTTCCACATCTTCTTGAGAATAATTCATGTGAACTCTGTTTCCAACTATCAAAATCTAGTTCTGAGTCTTCGTCTGCTGATTGTATGCTTATCCAACTTACTGATCCATCCGTAGTAGGGTTTATGTAATCATTTCTTGTCCTGGCTGTTATGGTGTACAACTGATCTATGTCTTCTCCTTCCATATTATTGTCTGTTGGTTCTGTGTACCTGGGTCCTACATATGGATCCAAAGGTTGAACTACCTTGATTCCCTTAGCCTCAAAAGTCATGGTGTCTTTCTTTAAGTCAATTACTGCATAGTTGTCGTAGGCCCAATAGATGCCAAGTAGTGCAGGATAGGGGTCTTTGTCTCCCATGATCTCAATGACTTCAAAGTCTGCCACTTTTTTCACTCCTGCTACATCGATATCCACGTTCTCCAGTCTTCCTATGGGAAAGATACAATATTGGTTTTCCATTCTTAGCTGAATTGGGGAGTATGTCAATCTTAGTTTTCCTAGGGCTTCCTAGGTTTTCTTGGGTAGAATGTTCACATCTAAACCTAGGTCTATCATGACATCCTTAATTTCAAAGTCATCTAACTAGGCTATCAGTTGGAATTCTTTTCCCATCCTTACTTTTCTTCATTTCACCCTTTGAGTACTCTTCTGAGGGAGGTTAGCCCTAATCCTTGCTTCTAAGGTTCCTTCATTCCCTAAGACTAGGTACAGCGCATTGCACAACTTTTCTATCAGTTGATCATTCCCCAGAATGTCAGAGAATAATTGAAACCAAAGGTCAACTGCATTTTGATGCTGCTCAGGTTGTCTTGGTATGCCTATAGGGTTTCTGGGTGTAGGGGGTGACATAGGTACTTGTGCTACCTTAGGGTATACAACTGGATGATGGGGGTTCTCTTGCGTCTCACAACTAGGAATACTCTGGAAGACTTCTATGGCATCCTTAAAGAACAATTTTTGTTTTAGGGGGTCATACCTCTCTCCCTTAGGTGTTGCCTTCTGAATCTAAGGTAGAGCGTCAACATCGGTTCCTGTCTTCATTCCTCCTTGAGTGATGATGTTAAGATTCGATAGTTGTCCTTTAGAAATCCTCTTGATCTATGAACTAACAAGGTTAGTTCCTCTTTTCCATACTCTATCTTCCCATTTTGCAATTAGCTCTGGGAAGTCTTCAATTGCATGTCCATTGGTTCTGCAATGAGAACACCATGGTCGCCTTGGGTGAAGATAGTCTCTAGCTAGGTGACCCTGTTCATCACAATTATAACATCTGCTCGACCCTCTTCTTCCAGTTCTTCCTCCTCTGAAATCTCTGCCAGCTCCACCTCCTCAGCCTCGTCCTAGTCCTTGAGGGTTTTTGTTTACTCTGAATGTTGTTCAGTCTAGCCTGTCCGCCAGTGCATCCAACACCCTACATTGGTTGGTAGTATGTGTGGTATATGCGCAAAACTCACAGTGGACTATGTTTGGTATCATCGAATATTTATGCATGATGAAGCATTGTCTTGGTCCATGCCCATGGTTTTGGCAGATCTCACAATACTCTTCCATCGATGCTGCTTGGCCTCCTGGGAATGCATGATATGGGGAGGAATGGTCAAATGGTGGGTTCGCCAATACTTGCACAATTCCTCCTGTGGGTCCTGGTGGGGTTTACATCATATTCTGGGGGAGTCCCAGCCCTCTCCCTCGTGGGAATTTATTCACCAAATGACCTTCCATATAACATCCAGTGCACCAAACCTGTGGTCATCCTGGTCTGGGTATTGTCAGTTCTTGAATCTTTTCTGTAAGGGATGATATCTGTCCTTGTAGTTGTGCTAGATTCACATCTACTGGGGGTTGGGTTACTCTCAAGCTTCCAAGGTATCCCGCCATGGATTCAATCTTCATCAATTGTTCCAAGGCATCTGTCAATGTGGCTATTTGTTGTTGTGTTAGCGGAATCTGAGTCAGAGGTAGCAGCCCCTGAATATACCATTCCCTTTGATGTTCTTCATGGATTGGGTGTGCCAACCTTCCTATGGTGTCTTTGAACTTCTGGCTATATTCCCAGACTAATTCACCTTCTCTCTATTGGATTTCACACAGCTCAGACAGAGCCTATTGTTCTGACTAAGGTAGTTTGAACTCTGCTATAAACCTCGTCCATACCTGGCCAAGGGTAAACGCTTGACCTTGCATCCCTAACACTCCTAGTTCAATGATATTCATGTACCATTTGAGAGCGCGACCTCTCAGGGTAGTCTGGAATTTGACCAACTTGTTTGCATCTGGTGTTCCTCTGGATCTCCAGATGGCTTCGCACAAGAACCGGTGTTTTTCAACGTCTTCATCTCCCTTGCCCCAAAATTATGGGTATCGGGCAATCGATCCTCTTGCATGGTTGGCCATTGTTGATCCTGTTGTTCGTATCAATGTGAACCCTAATGGTCCAGCTTGCGATCTACTAGGGGATCCCAATATCCTCCTTATGCTCGTACTTCCTGGTTGTGACTGGTTAACTAATTGTACTAAAACAAAACTTGTATGGGAAGGTAGTATAGAACTTACTTCTTGTATTAAGGGCACTTGGGGTATGGGTGATTCGGGGCTGGTGCCACTGGCTTCGAGGTAGATTTCTTTGATCTGGGGGGTCTCATTAGCTTCCTATGGGACGATCTCTTCAGCTAGATTCTCAATCTCTCCTATTATCGGGGTTAAACCTTCTCTTTTAACTTCTGGCTATATTCCCAGACTGATTCACCTTCTCTTTCACCTTCAAGATTGGTGTCGGTTTCCTCCTCTGTTGTATCCCGGCTTCCTCCTTCTCGTCCCACCTCTTGGGGACTTCTTTCTCTCCTTACTTCTCTCTCATTTAACCTTTGACTGGCCAGTCATTCCTGTCTTCTCATCCTCTGCAGTTTTTCCATCTGTCTTTCTTCTATTTCTCCTACTCCTCCTTCTTTCCTCAACTTTTCAGTCTCTCTTGCGGCTTTCTTGATTTTGTCCCACCACCACTTCTCAAATATGGTGACTCTCTTCAAGGCTCACTCATCTCTTGAATCCATTTTTTGTTGTTTCCCCCCCATGTGTCAAATAATCCTTCCCTTCTCTTTATGCCATGACCCTCACCCCGTCTCACCCTACCCCAAGCGAGGGTGTTTACGCTGCCATTTCGGTTGGGGACATAATAAACATCCCTTCCTCCACCAAGAAATATTTAATCCACAGGGGGATGTCTCTTACGAGTCTTCCCCTTGCGTCTTTCTTGAAAATTTCCTCTGCTCACAAGAAAGACTGGTGGTCTCAGCCGCAAATTCGATTATGTATTTTTCTATCGTGGTGTTAACCTAGAAATCTACATCCCTCGTGATTGGACAGTCCAGCCACTAGAGTGCTGCTAATTTGTCAGTATCCCAGGCACAAATCTTCTTGATATGTCTGTGGAACTCTAGAGCTTCTTGGAGTCTCTTGATCCAGTGAAAAAATTATTCCGGGAATTTAACCCAGAAAATTTTGTACTGGTCGCTTGATCTTTTTGAGTAAAAGATCGCTTCCCGTGCGAATCCCACCGATTTTCTTCTTAGTTCCTGTTCTTTCCATATGAAGGCGTTACATTTTATTTCCCACCATTGATCGATGCTAGATATATGGATCGGTGGCAACATTCTTCCTACAAGTTCCCTTTTAATATGGGTCCCAACAACGAAACTATTTTGTTGGCGTGAATTTGGTCAAACCAGGGTCCTTCTCAGGTTACCAACAAAAGGCACCATGTAGTCTAGAGCACTGACATTTTCATCTCCTCTGAAGAGAAGAAGTCTCACCCGAAGCACTGTTGAGACAAAGAGATAGGGAAGGGTAGGGAGAAGACTACAGAAGATCCATGGAGTGTTTGAAACTTACTTCGGTCCTTGCACAAGCAACGTTATCAGATCAGAAACATCTAAATGAAAGAACCAAACTGTAAGGTAGCTAGAGAGGTAGTGGGGGGGCCCAGAGGGCCCATAGTGATAATAGTGGAGGTCATTCAATGTAAGGTCGACTAGGTCCACTATATTATTAAATAAGGCCCACTATGGTAGTTAGATATAATAAATGTAAGAGGACTTCTTAGAAGGTTCTACTTCTGGAAGATTCCTCCTCTAGAATGTTCTTAGGTGATGGTAGCACTATATAAAGGGGTTCAAGAAATGTAATGAAACATGAAGAGAAGTATTGTATTTATAACGGTAGCTCAATAGGAGGATGCCCCCTCGAAGAGGCAAGTGAACAGGAGAGGATCCCTTCCATAATAGGATCCATTGTATGGTGTTGTCCTACCTGAAGGGTTTGGTAATAATATTGTGTGGTTTCTTCTATCTTGCTTTGTGGATCTATTGTGTATTCAGTAATTGTGTTGCTTATATCTTCAGATATGGTATTGGTACTTAACAAGTGGTATCAGAGCACTTTCCTTGGACAGACATTGTGGGCAAATATTTTTTATTTTTGCAGATTTTTTTTTCGGAGAAAAAAAAAGAGGGCCGCGACATTCTCGAAGTTTTAGGTATATTTATGTACAAAATTTGCAGAAAAAGGTTGTATATCTGAGTTCCTCTCAGAAAAAAACCCAATTTCAAAAAAAAAATCGTCCGAAACGGAGTCCGAGAAGTCAAGATATTGAGGTTTTAAAATCTGCATTTTTTCAAGGTTTTTTTGCGGACGGCAGCGCGATTTATTTTTATTTTTGTAACATTTGAAGGCCAAATTTACCCAAATAAATTACATATCTGAGTTCCTCTCACAATTTCACCCAATTTAAAAAGAAAAATTAGCCGAAACGGAGTCCGGGAAGTGAAGTTATGAGCATTTTAACTTCAACAGTTTTTTAGGGTTTTTCCAGAAAAAACCGAGATTTTCTGTCGTAACTTATTGGGTGAGTTCATAGGATGCTTACATGGCTATTTATTCTCAAAACCTAAAAGAAATTATTGAATCATTCAAAGCTCAATTGTTTGACACATTGGATGTATTTGCACATGGCCTCACAGACCGCCTCACAGAGAGTCTCACAGATGGCCTCAATGATAGTTTTCGTAGTATTCAAAATTCATTGAATAACATGCAGGAGAGAGTTATTATGGAGGGCCTCTGGGATGAATATAATCAAGAAATATATGCTTGGTATGATTTTGAGGCAGATTGTGATGATTGGTATATGGATAGTTGTCATTTTTTGGATGAAAACCACTTTCATATTTTATTTGATGACTCTACCCCACCTTCTGTAGAGAACATCAAAGCCCCACATCAGGAGCTAGTTACCAACGTTCAGTCTACATATTCTACAGTGGTATTATTCATTCCAGATTCTGCTACGACCCTTTTCCACTATGTGGATGTATATTCTTATTTAGATCAACATGACAGGTGTCAGTATTTGGAGCATCATTTTGAGTTGGTTATTGGGTTACAAAATCTTCCACGGGGAGTTCACATGAGCACTTGGACATGGGACCCTAGCTTACAATGGTGGTTAGACTACATCAACATGGTGGATTTCCTTTCTATATGGGACCTTGGTTCTCCAGTATTCTTCAGCATTATGGTCCACAATTATCCATGGGACCCTGGTATATGGTTGTACATCAAGCATTGAGGACAACACTTTCATAAGGGGGATGGAATGTAAGGTAGCTAGAGAGGTAGTGGGGGGGCCCAGAGGGCCCATAGTGA
>ML776963.1:1631611-1669797 GCA_009831015.1 Picea engelmannii
ATATAAAGGGGTTCAAGCAATGTAATGAAACATGAAGAGAAGTATTGTATTTGGAGCGGTAGCTCAATAGAAGGATGCCCCCTTGAAGAGGCAAGTGAACAGGAGAGGATCCCTTCCATAATAGGATCCATTGTATGGTGTTGTCCTACCTGAAGGGTTTGGTAATAATATTGTGTGGTTTCTTCTATCTTGCTTTGTGGATCTATTGTGTATTCAGTAAGTTGATTATATCTTCAGATCTGGTATTGGTACTTAACACAAACCTACTTGTATTGCGAGCATCAATTAACCATAAGAACAACAATTGTAATTTAGAAGCTATACAGGAAGACTGAAATGCATAAGCAACAATGTAAATACACATCAGATTTAAAAATTTAACCCTTCTTTATATCATCATTCAAGATCTTTCTTACATTATAGACTCAACATTACATAGAAAGTACATTCCAGACTCTTGGCTCTGGCCCTCGGCTACGGAGTCCTGATTTCCCAGCCAGTAGGTCGCATTCATTACAGACTCTACCCTTCTTGATTTACCACAAAAACCTTGAGCAATTCCCATGGACATGACTCTAATAGACACTACTCAACCTAACAATATTAGCTAATGACCAAAATGAATGAGCAAACTCATCAACTGACTGAATCGACCCATTCAACAATCAATTAACCAACCCAACCCTTTTACAATTATATTATGTCATATATATAGCTAGGTTATGTCTTTTTGTTTTGCTTTCACATCTTCTTGTTCTGTTGCAACTGTATGTTGTTTAGTTGGTGTTGCGCTGGCTTCCACAACTGTTTTCTGTTGTTCTTTCTTCCAGCCTTTGATGGAGGTTGCACAACCAATACTTGCACAATTCTTTTATAAAAAAGGAAGGGTCCAACAAATACACATGTGATCGTTGATATGCTATGTGTTTTTATTTTATATGTAGGAAGAATATCCCACATGGAGAAAGGATGGGGCAACTTTGTTGTTTATATGCACCAACGCTCCCAACTTAAGTTGACGCGTTGTGCACCTACTATGCTCCTTGTGGTCTTGGTGTTTGGCACTAGGATTTGTGTTGCTGACTTGAGTGTTGGTTTGATATGTTGTGTGGTTTATATAGATTAAGAAATAGATTTCAAATAGGATATGTCATACACTTGAGCACACACCACTTTTCTTTTTTGAATGTTGGATAACAAAAAATAATTTTTTGTTAAAAAACATATATATATATATATATATATAACTTAAAACCTTTGGAGCAAAATGGTAAAAGGTAAAATCACATGAAGATTGGGTAGACTTCAATAGGAATTCTAACATTTTGCAGTGCAAACCAGAAGACGAAGACCACAAAATTCAATGAATTTGAAAAATTCAACAGGTATGAGTAGCATCTCAAGTGCAGGCAAGAAGATCAACAAAGTATGAATTGGTCAAGATGGATATTTGAAATATGAATATGGCTTGAAAATAGTACAGGAACTAAGGATCTAGACAAATGTTAACGAGGACATTCTAAATTTTTATGGTGCATTTTTTAGCGCTAACACATTCAACATTCAGAATTAAGCCTTGTTTTTCCCAAACCTCAGTTAGATTTGTTGTTATCACCATTGCATTATTTTTCGTGTTCTATTCCAAGGCCTAAATCTTATTGTATTGGATTATGGGGTCGAAACCCTGATCCTTGGTTGGAACCCTTACCCTCATCTAGATCCTTGATCCTTATCAGGAACCTTGACCATCGATTCTGCCTCATCGAGATCTTCCCCATCATGGAGATGTTTTACCATTTTCTCACATATCTCCCCAAGATTCATAGCCCGTAATTCTATCAGATTCACCCACTTGGACTCCCCTCTATTGGATTGACCCTATCAGAATGATCTCTATCAGGTTCTCCTATTCGACCTTCCCTCTTTCCAAAATCCCAAGATTGAAGACCACTTGAGCTTCTCGGGTGTGGAATCTTGTCATATTTTCCCCTAATGCATGCTGACAACTTGTCGTAACCAATCTCGACCCAATTCGATGTGTCATTTCCAAGAGTGAATTACATCGCGGGATTCACCCCACGATCCTATCAGATTGTTTTCTATCAAAATGGTCTCTATCGGCTCCCCCTCTCTGGATTTCTCTTTTTTGATTGACGAAGCCCGAAGGTCTATTGGGTCCCATCTTGTAGATTATCATATTACAAAAGCTAGAGTTCGGAAACCTAATGGTCACTTTCCACTTGTCACCTCCATATTTGCACGGTCTCGATCTCAGTATGACGTGTTTGCGTGACTCAACACTCAATTATTTGGAATTTGTATGATATGCTTTCTTTTAGATTTTGGTCTCTAGGCGTTGAACCCTGACCTAGGTGTGAAACCCTGACTAGTGATGGAACCTTCACTCGTGCGGAACCAAGCCTAATTTTTCCTATTTTGTGTATAAGATTTGTATATTTTATTTGTTTTATTTTTTATTTTATTCCTTATTTATTTGTTTATTTATTTTTCCCATGGTTTTCCAAATATACCCATTGTTTTAAATTTTCCATGCTTTTACCAAATCTACCCATGGTTTTGAATTTTCCATTTATTCCAAGAATTACATGGGGAAATTACTTTTGCTTTGGAAATCATTTTTACATGGGGAAATTACTATTACTATTACATAGGGAAATTATTTTTACTTGGGGAAATTTATTTTTACACTAAGGATTGAATTTTCCTAATGTTCGTTTTCCTTAAATCCCTAATGTGTATTTCATAATGTATTTATGGATATTTTTATTATTTTCCCAATTCTCCATAGAATTTGATACATTTGATTTTTCTTTTTATATATGTATATATTTACTTTTATTTTTATTTTTATTTTTATTTATTATTTTAGTTTAGTTTTATTTATGCATTTTCCCCAAAGTCCCAAATTGTATTTTAATATTTTTTTTGGATTTATTTTATTTTTTCCAAATTTATTTTTTTTTTCTTTTTTTTTTTTCTAATTTTCATTAATTTTTAGTTATTTTTTATTTTTTATTATTATTTTAGCCACCCAAATCCCTTCAGACCACATTAGATTATTTTATTATGAATTCAAGATTTCACCCATCAAGCTTCAATATTGCCATTAGGATGTGTTTTTCTCTATTTCCTGAAATCCCCTCTCCCTGAACACCCTTGGACTATGGAACAATTAGATTATTTCAATATTATTTTAGAAGTTCACCTATTTAGAGTTTTAACCTTTTGGACTTACCACATTCGAGACCTACCCCATTTAGGATTTTCCCCATCGAGAATTACCTTAGGAACTTTCGGACTTACCACATTCGAGACCTACCCTATTCAGGATTTCTCCCATCGAGAATTACCTTAGGAACTTGTTTTTTTCATTTTCCTGAAGTCCCATCCTTAGACCACCACATTACATTATTTAATTCTATTTTGGGATTTATCTATTTTGGAGTTTAAGCCATTCGGGACTTAGGTCTTTTGGAATTATCATTTAGGGGTTTTCACAGGGAATTTTACTAAAGTTTGATCTTACCGAAGTTCAAATTTATCGACGACCAACTGGAGGTTCTTACATCGAAGGTTTTTACATCAGAGGATTTACATGCATGAGTCACCATGGTCTAAACTTATTAGATATCAAAGTCAAAATCTTATTGAAGCCACTAAAGGTTCTAGGGAGGTTCTTATTCTGGACGTGATTTTCGGGACGGTTTACGGGCCAAAATATCTATGCGATCCCAAGGTTGTATTCCTCCTCTATTTCTACACACAAATTAAGTAGGGGGCGGACAAAACATACCTTTAAGACTCACTCCCCATAATGCATGTGGGATAATTATTTATCCCACCAGATTGATGGTCCAAATAAACCCAGTGAGCAGATCAACGGTTGTTGAGCACCAACTTTAGGTAGCCATAAATTGTGATTCAGGAGGACAAATCAGTCAATATTGAAATCGTTAGAAAGCTATCAAAGAGGAGAACATGTTGGAAAAGGATATTAAGCCAAATCAATGGCATAGATGCCCGAAAAAATTAGATAAAAGAGGGCCACGAATTTGATAGGGGATACACTGTAAAAACCTAGGAGGGCCATAACTTGAGTTATAGGAGATGAAATTAGGCCTGTGAGAGCATGTTGGAAAGCTAGAAGAGAGAAAAACATGCCGGTACAACTATTATTGGCAGGTTGATGGAAGAAATGTCTAAAAAAATTGAAAGAAAAAGGGGGCACAAATTCAATTGGAGATGGACTGTGGATTGTTCCACAACTCATATCTCAAGATCCCAGTGGTCAAATCAGGCCCGTGAGTGAAAGTTGGAAAGTTGAAATAGAGAAGGAGAAGATGGAAGGATCTTATTCACTAGATTGATACTAGAAACACCCAGAAAAATTCAAGGAACATAAGAGGATACAGTTGAGCAAAGTCAATGATATTTTCAATAAATACTACTCAGGAATAGCCTACAAAGTGAGATTGACTACTCATGAGTCTTTTTAAGTTCTATTTATAATGCTTGTATATTCATTAATGAAAGTGTATAGTAAATTAGATTCATTTAATGAGACAAAATAAGCAAGTTGAAGGGATGTAACTATTGGTTGTTATAGAATGTGAAAGGTATTCCTTGTTTTATAAAAGGAAGACCATTGAATGTAATATGGGGAATTTTTTCCCATTGTTACATAAATGATACTATGATCTCGTGGAATAAAGAGAAGAAGAAAATTTGGAAACCATGAATGGTGTTCACTTGCATATGGGACCATTCTACACGTGTAATTGGATTTTGCAGTTTCTTTGATAACATCTCATATGAACTATATATGTGTGTGTTGTTTAACTTATCTGACATTTATGGTTACTAATGAATACAGTGGTAATGTTATAGGTTCAGTCTGCAACTATTTGTGATTTAATCTACAATGTTATTGTTTTAACATGTTGTTGATTGACATGAACTATTTATGCAATTAATGACATTATTTCATTGTTGTGTTCATTCTGTAGATTTTCTCCTGTGCAAGATAGGTTAGAAGTAGTTAGATTAGCTAGTTTTATTTTATTTTAGATTAGATTTAGAATTGATATGAATTATTTTGGGGACAATTTATTATCTTCCCCTCTTTTTCTTTTAATTCTTAGTGGCAACCAAGCCCACATACTGGTCGAAAACACTACCCCAAATGAGAGTAGGTCTTATTGGGACCTACCATTGGGCACTCTCCCTTAACTTCTTTACAGGTCATTTGGACCCGTCAAAACACTGTTATACTATGTGAATATAAGATCAGAGTGAGTTATTTTATTCATTTATATGATAGACATATAAATACATTGATGTGACCTTTGGATTTGTCTTTCAAGAGGTCCCTTGAACTCCTAATGACCATTCCTATCACTTTAATGTTCATATTCTGTCAAGTGATTAACCCTAATGAATTGCATTTCCAATATTAAAAATACTTAAAATAGATGTAGGATGCTCCTAAAATGTCTGAATGAAATTTGGGCTAAAATGTTGATAAAAATTGTGAATTCAAAAATTTTAAATTAATTTTCATGGTCGAGTTTCATAGTGGAGTGGTGAAGACCTAACCTTGTTTTTCTAATTTTGCAAGTTTCAACTCTCAAATTATGATTCCACTTTAGGTTAGTGAATTTCTCCTTATTTGTTTTTTAATGGGTTTAGCTTTTAAAATTAATCATTTTTTCCCTAAAAACTTACCCGCTAGGGCTCCTAATGAATTACATGGCTATCAAAGAAAAATTCCCATAGAACAATGCAACTAGGTCTTCAACATTCACACATAAGCATGGGACCCAAGGTTTAGTGTCACATAGTCAAATAGTAGAAGATAGATGCATGGCTCCCCCCTACACTATTGTTAACTACTTGAGGTGAGTTTTATGAAGTCATGCAATTTATGTGATAAAGGCAAGTGAAAGTCATACAATGCTAACTTTACTTGTTTTTGTTGTGTGAAGGCATTGTGGCATATGAGTGGTAAGAGAAGGAGCATGATAGGTTGTGGAAACTTGATAAGGGAGATGTTGATGCACATAACTTCTTATGTGGATAAAAACTACTAAATTTCTTCCAGATCCCTATAATCCATATGAGCATGAAGCTACTAACCCACATTCTAGGAATGTGGAACCTAAATGGATACTTTGAGGTGGAGAGACAACATCTGAAGTTTCTTTTTAGGGTATTTATTTCTTGACCAGGATATCAACACGGGGAGAGGTGGTGGACTCGAAGATGACTCTTTGCGGCTACAGTCCCTTTCATCTATTATGGATTGAGGCTATCACCCACAAACGATGAATGTAGAGGGCCAATGGACCATAGAGGGGATTGAATCAGTTAGTGGGTGGTGCATTATGCATTGGATACTAAATATGGGTGAGTCACTTTATACCCATCACATATGAATTGGGGAACTCTCTCTGATGGAGAGATGCATGGGTAGGGAGATTTTTAACTTGGAATTGGTGGTACTGTAGCAAGTGCTTCCAACTTAGGGTGTGTTGGATTTGTAGGTATGGTTAGTTTGCATGCATGATCTTGATAAACACCTTATTCTTTGAGAGGGTGACATTGATACACCCTTATGTGGTGGTGAGGTATGGAGGACCCAATGAGCTATGGATGGTGAGGTGGGGAGTGTTGAACTTTTTTATTTTCAAATCTGATAATTATTGCCATATGATTTAAATGCTACTATTATCATAGAATAATTACACACT
Organism: Picea engelmannii; assembly: GCA_009831015.1. Classification (NCBI taxonomy): domain Eukaryota; kingdom Viridiplantae; phylum Streptophyta; class Pinopsida; order Pinales; family Pinaceae; genus Picea; species Picea engelmannii. The sequence continues at coordinate 1,638,382 of ML776963.1, forward strand.
TAAAATTTCAACAAGACTTAGCAGACTTGATGAGAAGTTGTTGTGAGTAAATATTATATGAGAAGATATATTACAATTAAGGGCCCTGATATATATATACTTGGGCAGAGTGCCCTTTCATTAATAGACATGTCTTTTCCATTATTGTCTTTTCATTAATTAATTTATTATTAATTATTAATTATTGATTATATATATATATATACATATTACATTATAAACATATTATTTATATATTATATTTATGTTCATGATTATTTCCTCACATGCACGTCTAATTAATATAGATCACTCCATCCTAGAGTAGGCAATGTGAGGGCACCTCGAGTCTATCCACTACTCGTCAGGAAAAAGACTATGCCTAGGCCATTCACCACTAGCAAAGCTCTGTGAGTGAATGATTCATTTCCCTTGGTCAAATAAACATGATTAATATGGGAGAATTTCTACCCAGTGTTGCTAACTGGAGAAACATCAACACTCCCTCTCAGTGAGGGAGACGTTATGCATCGCACCAAGCTTGTATCTGAAGTATACAAACTTTGTCTTGGACAGAGGCTTGGTGATAATGTCTGTAATTTGCACATCTATTGATATGTATTGGAGCTTTACTACTCCATTTTGTACCATGTCTTGGATGAAGTGATATTTTATCTCAATGTGCTTCAACCTATCATGAAATATTGGATTCTTTGAAATCTTGACTCAGCTTTGATTATCACAATGTATTAAGTTTGTCTCTAGCTTCTGATCAAATAGTCCTGCAAGAAGTTTCCAAAGCCATACTTCTTTGCGACTTGCGATATTGGTTGTGATATACTCCACTTTTACTGTATTGAGTGCTACAAAATTCTTCCTCCTACTAAACTAGGATATCATAGTTGATCCTAAGCTGAAGCAACACCCCGAGGTGCTCTTTCTGTACACTGCACTCCCTACCCAATTAGATTTTGTATATCCGTGTAGCCTCACTTGACCACCTGAGACATATCTCAGACCATATCCAACTGTACCAGGCAGGTACCTCAACACATGTTTTGTTGAAACCCAATGGAAGTGCCTTGAATCAACCATAAACTAGCTCAAGGTGCTCGCTACAAAGAAAATAGTTGGCCTAGTGTTAACCAGGTACATTAAGGATCCAATTAGTTGTATGTACATAGTGGGATCCACCAAATCTGAATATGAAGCAGAATCATTCAGATTCTTCATATTTTTCATCGTAGGTGTAGCCATGGACTTGCAGTCCATCATATTGAATCTGCTCAAGATCTCAATTGTGTACTTCCCCTGTCCGAGGAAGATCTCACCTAGTCTCTTCCACACCTCCAATCCTAAGAAATAATGCATCAAGCCAAGTTCCTTCATTTCAAAGTCAGAGGCCAACTCCTTCTTCCACCCAACAATAAACCTCTCTACCCATGTAAGGAACATATCATCAACATACAACACCAAGATCAAAGGATCACCATCAAAAACTTTGTAGTAAAGGTTGGGATTTTCATAACTATTGGTGAATCCCAAACTCATAAAGTATCCATCAATATTTGAGTACCATGCCCTGAGTGCCTTCTTGAGTCCGTGCAAATCCTTTTTCAATTTGGAGACTAGAGAAAAAGTCTCCTCATAATCTACTCCATCTTTCTGAGAGAATCCTCTTGCCACAACCTTGCTTTGTACTTATCGATGAGGCCATATTTTGCATGCTTGATATTATAGATCCACTTGGAAGTCACCAATGACTTCCCCTCTTTTCTTAGAACTATCTCCCACACATCATTCTTCATGATGGACTGATACTCTTCCATCATGGCATCATTCCAAACCTGTTGGTATGTTTCCTCATCATAACTAGAAGGCTCAGAATCAATGATGTGACCCATCAATTCCATATAAGTAAAGAACCTTCGAGGTCAATTTCTCTCCCTGAAAGTACCATTGGGAGCTACATGCCCCTTTGCATCCTACAAAGTGTCACAAATCCATGCTGACCTCTTTCTGATTACTACAACATATCTAGGTAGATCCCTTGGCTTTGTTGGCTCTACTGACTCCTCCTGATAGTCTAAAGGATGAAAAACTAGACTAGAGGGATATGCACCACCATCCTTCGAAGCCTCCTGCTCCTCACTATCAATCTCCATATGAGACTCTCTAGACTTCCTGAAGGCTACCTCTTCATCAAAAGTAACATCACGACTAACCTCAATCTCACATTGTCCTAGAATGTAGATCCTTTAGGCTTTCGAAGTCTTGTTGTATCCCACAAAATATCCGTTCTTTCCAAAAGGTTCTAACTTCATCATATTCTCCTTGGGCACATGGATTTATATTGGAAAACCAAAGATCCTCAAATGACTCACCTCTAGTTTCACACTTGTGAAATCCTCCTTAGGAGTCTTGTCGACCAATATCTAGTGAGGACTCCTGTTCTGGACGTACACTGTTGTACTGGATGCCTCTCCCCATAAGAACATGGGTAAATCCTAATCATGAAACATGGCTTTGGAAGCCTCTATAATGGGAATGTTCTTCCTCTCTGCAACCTTGTTATGTTGTGGATTGTAAGGAACAATCAACTCCCTCTTCATCCCTTCCTCCTTACAGAAATCACTAAAGTTCCTAGAAGTTTACTCTCCTCCATTATCTAACCTCAACACCTTGATCTTCTTCCCTGTTAGGTTCTCTACATGAGCTCTAAACTCCTAGAATCTGCTGAAAACCTCATCCTTGGTATCCATGAAAAAAATCTATCTATTCAGGGAGAAATCATCAATGAATATCACATAATACATGAATCCACCCAAAGATGCAACTGACATAGGTCCACATACATATGAACATACTAGATCCAATATCCCCTTGGACCTACTATCACTGCTCATAAAATATCCCTTGACATTCTTGCTAAGTGCACATTCTCTACAAATGCCATCATGCTCTACCTAAATCTCTGGAAGTCCTATGACCATCCTCTTCAATGTTGGTAAAGCCCTGTAATGTAAGTGTGAAAATATCTGATACCATAGCTCACACAAATTGATGTTTTCATGTACTAATTCCTAGGTTAGTGATCTCAACAATATATATATATATACCTCCTTATCGAACACCGATCACTATTGTGGATTCTATAGCAACTTTGTTAGTTATCACAGTGCGACTAGTCGTAGCTTGCAGAGAAACAAAGAGTGACCAAAAGAGTTGGTCGCACTATGTAGTGTAATCCTTAAGGAAATCACTCCATGTAATTAGTAAAATTGCGACCAAAAGGAATGTGTTCGCTCTGTGTGCATAGGCCACTCACGATCACGATCGTACATAAGGCGGTCATGCCCTGTAATTAGAAAAATCATGACCAAAGGGAATGTGGTCACTCTGTGTGCATAGGTCACTTGCGACCACAATCGTACAATTGCAAAAACTAAAATATATGAAGCAGATCTATCAGATATGACAATGAAAGATTTTAACTAGCTTCAGAAAAGACTTATACTAGCTCTGGCATTGAAATTGTTTAACTAGCTCTAATACCATGTTGAATTTTCTGATTTTTAGATATGATAATTATTGCCTTATGATTTAAATGTTATTGTTATCATAGAATAATTACACACTGAAAATATCAACATGACTTAGTGTTGTTGGGAAAAATACCCTACGGACTAGCAAACTAGGGTCAGACTTGCATGCAGATTTTGACCGTAAAGAAATTACCTTTTAACCTACCACCCAAAAATTAAACCCCTCTTTCACAATACATACATGGAAAGGAACTACTAACCTTGTTACTGATGTTTGGTGTAGATCCTCCGTTGTGCTCTTGACCGCTTGCTTGCGCTGCTCCTTCCAAAGATAACCTGCAATCAAGACAAACAACTATGCATGCATGCTACTTTTCTACTTGAGGGTTAGAAATTAAGCATAAATTAAACAAACCATCGATAACTCATGCATTGGGACGGGAAAAGTATTCTTTTATTATTTGAAAAATGAATCAACTTACAATCAAAGTCGAGACTGGCCACCGCTCCTTGATCCTGATCTTGGGCTCCTCCTCTTCTGTCCTCCAACTGCTTTGCGTTAATTCTCCTTTAGCTTGGGGAAAGGCTAAAGGGTTGGGACAATGGATTTAGCAAATGGGTAGAGTTTCTTCACTATAATTTTCGTCCTCCAAATGGTACTCCTACCCCTTATTTTATAGGCTAGAAGGAGCTAGGGTTTTGGATGAACTCTCGGCCATGCATGGCCGGGAGTTTCAGTTAACTGACCCATAGCTTTTTGTTCCGTTGGCAACTTTCCTATTTTTGTGTTTTTTTAGGTACACGTGGGCTATAATGGGCCTGCCAGTGTGCACATGCGTGCAGTAATGGGTTAGGGCGCATGGGCCTTGACCCAAGAGGATTTTCAAGGAGGTTGTTTAGCAGATGTTTTGGCAATGAAGGGATATGAGTTGGCCTGATGCCAAGTAAGCATGTGTGGTGCAATTTAGGGTTATAACAGATGCCCCCTAATGTGTGAGGTCAAAAGAGCATCTGATGGCCAAAATATATTACCAATATTTTACCAATCTGTACTGATGTGCTGAATGAGTGAGCCCAAGGATCAGGAACCAGAAGGTGTCGTCTGCAAAATAAAAAATGTCTCCGAGGTGGGCATACCCATGCTCGGGATAAAATAGAGCCATGGCTACCAATCAAATACACTATAGATTCATGTCAAATAACTATAAAGAGTAGACGTGAATAATACACAGCAGAGCTACATCTCGAAATCAGAAAGATATACATATAGAGTATCCATCTTCCAGAAGCTGATTCGGCCTGATGGTTGTACTTCAGAGCTCAAGCAACAACTTCAAAATCTTATAAAACTCGGGTAGGAGTGTAATATGAGTGTACGAATGCACTACCCATAGGTCTTCGACGGCTCATCGGTTACAGACTTGATAATCTTGATGATCAGACTAAAGGCTTTAGTGATTTTGAACAAGGACTTGATTGGACATTCAGGATGGCCGGGTATGCAGACAAGAGACATATTGCAGAGGGGTTGACTCAGGCTTAGTGACAAACTTCCCTTGGACCATAGCACGATAAGTGATAAGACTCAGACAGCATATATGTTAATCATAAGTCTACGAAGCAGGAGGCAACGCAAACTCTTCATATGTTTGGAAGAGTAACCAAACGGTGGAGGACACAACTCTATATATAGAGAAAAGATTCCTAAGGCCGTACTACATCCCATAGTCTGATGATCAAACAGACAGATGTGCTTTATCCAAGGGTGACTCATGATGCTACCAATAAATAAAATACCTTTCCCATCCTCTTTTTGGGGTACATTTGATTTTTTTGTTCTTTTTGGTAATTTTTTGAAAAAGAATAAAGGAATATTACATTACAATGGAGGAACGAGTACTGCAAACATACAAGATCAAGGCACAAGGACAAGACTGATGTTCTGGTAAAATGATACTCGGGAAAAATCCTCTGGCGGCCAAAGGTGTTAAGACGCAGAAGCAAACTGTCACAAGGCTGGTGGATAAGGTATGCAAATGCGGTTGATAGAACACAAAATGGTAACGTCCTTCGATGTAAGTTTAACGAGCCTAGAGAAGGTAAGTTCGGTGGTTTTTCATATTTAGAGAGTCTGAAAAAGAATAAAAGGAGACTCCATTGAGGTACCTTTTTTGACAATAGTCTATTCGGTTCGAAAAAGGGATAAACTAGCACCGATTAAACATCAATTCAAAACCATTTTAACGAGTGTGACAAGGAAAAGATCACTCGGCTATTTTTTCACTTTTAAGGAGTCTGAAAAAAGCTTAACTATGGACTCCGTCGGGAATATTCTTCTAGACCAATTTAACAAGTGTGAAAGAATAAGGTCACTCGGTGATCTTTTCAATTTTAGGGAGTCTGAAAAGAGCTTAACTATGGACTCCGTGGGGGTTTCTTTTTCGTAAATTTAGTCCCTCAAGCCCGAAAAAGGAATAAACTTATACCTGAGGATACTCTTCTAAAGAATGGGAATTCGATAGAGTATACCTTTGTTCATACAGTTGACCATCCGGACCGAAAAAGTGGTAAACTACTGCCGGACAGACGTGACTTCAAATTTCAGTTTAACAAGTGTGACAGGTCACAAGATCGCTCGACAATCTTTTCATTTTTAGAGGGTCTGAAAAGGGCTTAAAAGGAGACCCGTTATTTTTTGGGGAGTCCCGAGGGTAAGACAAAGAGTGAAAAAGACTCATGCAAATGAGGCTCAAACTCATATTCAGGAAAGACTATACAGACTCCCAAGCCTACAGTGTTTTGAGAAACAGCATGGACACCATAATGCAACCAGGACCTACCTAGGGCATCCATGTTTTGGTAAGCTCTACCACCAAGTCGCGACACTTCTAGAGCAGATATGACGGTTCCGTGTCACAACCTGATGGGATCGATCCTATAGCATAATAAAAAGGCAACGAGATGCAAAAGTTGGGGTGATATCCTACCCTATATGCTCAAGTTGACTTTTGAAAAAATAATTTTTTTTTATGGACCGTCAATATTTTTTCGAAACTCAAAAAAAAAATGTCCCAATACCTGATCAAATCCCTCCCATATAACTCCTAGATCACTCTAAATGGTTTTTGATATAAATAAACTGATAAGGGGGCCCAAAAAAGTGACAAAAAGAGGCCAAAAAGTCTATAAATAGAAGCTGGCAGCTCATTATCACCATTGCTGATTTGGAAATTGACTCTGGAGCCAAAAGACCCCCTTTTCCAAAGATCGTGATTCCGGGAGCTACAGTGGATGAAACAGACTTCTGCTTGGACCAAGTAAGTACAAACTCCCTTATCTAGCTATTCAATACTTCAATTTAAGCATTTAAGTTATTTTTTGGGTGGGCGTCGACCTTAAAAAGGTCAGCCCTAGGTACACGCGGGTTGTCCAGAGACAGCCCGCGTGTACACACATGTAGAGTAAATCCTGCACGCGTGTACATGCGACTTTCACCTATACAGACCGTGTGTACCCCCCCTATTGATGGTAAAGCAAATGAAATGAAGTATTGACCCTCCTTTACCTTGTTATGTTGGCAGGATGTATATCCAATGGAGGGAAAGGGAGCATGAGGCAATCAGTGAGTTGGTTGCTGCAGATCCGAATGTTGTGGCCGTGTTAATGCAATGCGGTTTACTCAAATTCTTTTTATGTCTATTTATGCACACGCAAACAAGGCTAATAAATGCCTTGATTGATTACTGGCACCCTGATGCAAAGGCATTCATGCTAGAGGGGCAATCCTTGGTGCCTGTTGGGTATGTGTTATATTCTTTGCACGAGTAGTAGTGTTTGAGCGCCTGCGTCGGGCGCGCAGGGGGGTAAGAGGGGGGCGGAGCCCCCCGTGCTGGGGTTCGGGGGCAGCGCCCCCGAAAAATTTTTTTTGGGCTGACATATTTTCACCGGTTTCAAGCCGACATATTTTCGCCGGGACGACATATTTCCGGGATGACATATTTTCGGGACCACGTGATATTAGCTGGTTTTTCGGCACATGGTTTTTTGCCGATGGTTTTCTATTTCCGGTTAAGTAATTAGGGTTTTGGACTAATCCAGGTCATTGGGTTAGGGTTTTGGATGCTGCTGGCTCCTATATGTATATTGTATTGTAAACAGTGTAAAGCAATGTATCAATATAATATATGCTGGTTTTTTCGGTTTGGGTTTCCAGGTGAAAAATCTTTGTGTAATGTTTGTATTTGCCATTGTATCTTTTCTATTCTTTTCTGAATATCAGTTTGCAGTATATATTGTACAAGGTTAGAATTTACAATGCCCACCATCGAGGACATTTACTTTCTGACTGGCCTCTCAAGGAGAGGGGAACCAGTCAATTTCCAGACTTTTCCTGCTGGGCCGAGCAAGATCTCGGAGTTGGTAGTTGAGTACTGTGAGGCTGGGACTGATCGGAGAGGTTCCCAGGTACCTATTAGCAAGATTACCAACTTAGAACTATAGACTATCTTGTTACTTATTGGGCAGATTACCGGCTCAGCAGTCGTGCATTAGGCTTCGCGCGCATAGATGAACTGTGCCATCCAGTGCATGGAGGCACAAATTTTTGACTGGAGTACCACACTGCTTGAGTGCATGAAGATGCAATTGATAGATTGCCGACAACGGTCACATAGGAAATTCAGGTTTGGGACCATCCTGTGTTCGTTATTTTTTGAGAGAGTTCCGAGTTTCAGTCCTCAGGTTGTAGTACGAGGACATCTGGCCACTTTCCCTGCAGTGTGTAGATGGGTAGTGTTACTGCCGCAACAGGGTGGTGGAAGGACTGTTGATTCCTTCGACGATGACTTATTTGCTTGGTTGTCACGATAGATCCTTGTTATCGAGGACTACCTGTATGCAGGCATAGACTTTTCTAGAGATACAGAGATACCCATGCCTCTTGGTGAGGAGCGAGGGAAGATGGGTAAGTCTCCACCTTTGTAGTTTTTTTTTCGTTTGCATATGTAATTTTTATGTCTTTTTGTTATATATATCATTTGTTGTATGCCAAAGTATTTGATGGATACGTTTGTTGTATGCAGATGTGGGACCCGTGCGACCTGCCGATTATGCACGGAATAGGCGTCGCCCACAGCCAAAAGCCGCAGCTGCCGCCGCTGGGGGAGCAGCAGTAGTAGTAGGGAACCTCCCAGCAGGAGAGGCCGAGAGGGTCCTTAGGTGAATTGAGTAGAACTTCACTGTGCTCACTCGCATAGTCCCGATGGCAGAGATAGAGGACCTGCCGCCATCCATGCAGACTCATGTTGTGGGGGCACCTCGGACATGGGTCCGATTGTTTAGGTGTTTAGCCCGTGCAGTAGATGATTATAACAGGGCCCATAGGCCTTGAACATACTTTATACTTTTTATATGCCACGAGCACCTTGTTGTATATATTTTTTGAGGGCATAAGCCTAGTGACTCGTTACTATTCCCACTTTTGAGGCGCTTGTGTCCATCTATGTACTCTGAGGATTTTATGATGTTTATATATGGTTTTTTATCTTTTTTATGTCTTATGGATTCTGTGTGAAAAAATGTATTTACATGTTTATGTCCATGATCTTTTATATGTGGGAAAGATGCCAATCTAAAATTTGATTAGCTAGAGTATCTGTGATTTGGTTTAATCTCCTAGGAACATGAAAATATGTAATATAATCAAAGTTGCATTCGAAGAGACGTACCCTAAGGAATCGTCAGTGTAAAGTTGGATCATGAACCCGGTATATTCTATTTAGCTGCGACACAACCCATTGAGCGTTTAGATAGACTCGGAGATGAGAGATACCCAATGACAATGCATCACGAAGCAACTCAATAACTACACTATACTCGGCAACATTATTTGTGGTGTCACCTAAGCATATACCTCCAGAAGATAACAACTGACCCTATTGTGTAAAGATTACCCAAGCCACAGAGGCAAGCCTCCGCATGTGTTGACTAGCCTTGTCCGCATACCCAACGAACACCTCGGACTCACTTGACATCTGCCATATTGACGAAAGATAACATCAATGACACGTCCATAACACTTTTTAAAAGAAATGTAAAAAAGTAATAGTACAAAGACTATACATATGTTACAAAAAGTTACCCACAATGACCTGTCTATGAGTAATAATTCTTGAGGTAGAGCCCATTTCTAGGCTCCGCCAAAGCATTCCTTTCAAAATCAACCAAACGATAAGTGCCCTTTTTTAGTACCTCTTTTATAATGAAGGGTCCGAACCACATGGGTTTAAACTTTCCTGCCCCCAGGGGGTCCTTGTCTTGGTCATAGACCAGGACAAGATCGCCTTCAGAGAAAATCTGAGGACGAACGGACCTATCATATTGACACTTGACCTTATGTTTATGAGCCTCGTTGGCCAGGGCTGCATCGCGACGCTGCTCATCAAGCTGCTCAAGGTGTACTAATCGCTCTTCAAGTGGAGAAGTGTCTGGAAATAACTGTACTTCCAATTTCAGAGATGGGATTTGACATTCGATGGGAAAGACTACCTCCAACCCGTAGACGAGTTGAAAAGGTGAGAAACTGGTTGCAGTATTAACAGATGTTCGGTAAGCCCATAATGTCGAGTATAACATCAAATGCCAATTTGACTTGGATGAGTTGATAGTTCGCTGTAGAATAGTCTTAAGAGTTTTGTTTACAACTTCCACCTGCCCATTGGCTTGGGGGTAGTAAGGTGATGAATGTTCTTGTCGTAACCCAATATTTGACGTTAATTTGGTCATCATTTGATTCTGAAAGTGACTGCCATGGTAAGTGACAATCTCTCTCGGGACGTCGAACCTTGCTATAATTTGGTTGAATAAGAAGAGAGCTGCAGTCTCTCCATCATCTTTAAACGTCGGCATAGCTTCGACCCACTTAGTGAAGTAGTCGACAACTACGATGATATAGTAGTGCCCCCTTGCTGACGGGGGGTTGCATGTAGTGTAATCAATCCCCCACTTAGTGAAGGGACCAACTGTGATGACAGGAAACATAGGAGCTGGATGTGCCCTCATCTTCCAAGAGAAAATTTGGCATGGATGGCACTTCTTGACCGACTCGATACAATCTTTGATAAGTGTAGGCCAGAAGTAACCTGCTCGTAAAATATTTTGGGCTGTTGCCAACCCAAATAAGTGACCACCACAAGCTCCCGTATGACAATCGTTGAGCACTATGATGGCCTCCTCATGAGTGAGACATTGACGCAAGATGCAGTCTACACCTCTCCGATACAACGTATCATCGAGTATGAGATAATTCTTAGCCTGATGGCGTATCCTCCAATGCTCATCACGAGAAGCAGAGGTGGGGCACTTCAAGTCTGTAGATAGATAAGTATATCTTTGTACCAGGGGTCTAAAGATTCAATCAAAAACATATCCCCCCAGATAGGCGATTCTTCAGGCACAACATCACCTGACTCAACCGGAAGTTCCGAAATAAGTTCTGCGAAGACCAGTGACTTCTTGGACTTTGCTGAAACGAAGTCTAAGTCAAATTCTTAGAGGATGACCATCCATCTACTTATTTTTCCACCTATAACTCGTCGTGTCAACATGTACTGGAATGGATTCATGACAGCGATGATAGTGGTCTTGCAAAACAGAACATAGTGACAGAACCGTTGAACAGCATGAACTGCTGCCAACGCAAGTTTTTTGAGATGGGAATAATTAAGTTCTGGTCCTAGGAGGCCTCGGATCAGGTAATAGATCATGTATTCTGAAAATGAATCATCTTCCTGAACTAAAACCATGCCTATAGTTGACTCTGCGGAAACCAGATATAATAAGAAATCTTTGTTATAATTAGGTGGCTGTAGCAGAGGTGTCGTTGTGAGGGCGTGTTTTAATGCGTCAAAAGAGCGTTGAGTGGCTTCATCCCAGAAGAAAGGAATGTCTTTCTTTAGAAAATGTATAAAGCCCTTGGTGATTTCAGCATAGTTGGCGATGAAGCATCGTAAGAAGTTCGCCTTGCCTTGTAGACTCTGAAGTTGTAAGATTGTGTGTGGGGGGGGGAAATGGATTATTGCCTCCACCTTGAGAGGATCGACCATGATCCCTATTTTTGAGACGATGAAACCTAACAAACATCTTGATGTTATGCAAAAGCTGCACTTGTTTGGATTCAAGTGAATCTTGAAGTAGCGACAGCGTTCGAAGATTAGTCGAAGGTGTGTGGGATGATCCGTTCGCTTGCGAGAGCGTGATGCTAAATCATCTAAATAGGCCTTGACTATATGTTTGAGGTCATGAAACACAAAATACTTGGCCCACTGGAATGTGGCTCCAGCATTTTTAAGGCCAAAAGGCATCTTACGATAGGCGAATGTACCCCACAGACAAATGAATGCCATTTTGTGTTGGTCTTCAGGTTTGATTTGGATTTGATTATATCCTGAAAAACCATCCATGAACGAAAAGGTTTCACAACCGGCAAATTCATCAATGATCTGGTCAATGAATGGTGTTGGAAAATTATCTTTGGGACATGCCTTGTTCAAATCACGGAAATCGGTACATACACGAATCGTGCCTTGTTTTTTATTGACCGACACAGGGTTTGACATCCATTGAGTCAAATGAATAGGATAAATGAAACCTGCCTTTAGCAATTTCTCAACCTCAATCTTGATGGCTAATGCTTTCTTAGGATTGACTAGACGAAGTTTTTGTCGAACAGGCTTGGCATCAGGATACGTTGTGATTTCATGTTCAACTATTTTCGGATCGATACCTGGAATTTCCTCATAAGACCAGGCAAAAATGTCGCAGAATTCTTTGACAAGATCATTGTAAATCTGAATCTCTTCGGGGGAGCAATCTCCTCCGATGAAGACATTCTCCACAACGCCAGGGGTTCAAGAGATGTTGATAGGTATAGTTTCAGAAATAGTCGCAATATTACCCTCAGCATAAATTTCCTGTGTAGCTAAGAGGTTAATAGGACATGGCTGATCTCCCATCATGGTAACAGTGAATTCTCCTGCCTCGATTTAGCTTAACTCTGGGAGGAAATATGATCTGTGATGAAGATCTTCCCAAGGTTTGTCTAGACTAGTCATCGTTTCGATTACTGCTTCGTCAAAAGGAAAGACTAAGTCTAACGAATCGATGGTAGCAAGAGAACCCTGAGCCCAAATAGGCTCTAGAAGTGGATCCAACGCTTGTGCAGGAGTCGGATTAGGGTTAGCTGAAGCTTTCTGTACTAAAGAGTATGCTACTTCAGTGACCGACAAGGGCATGGACATGCCAGAGTGCCCTTTCGCATCCATCGTGGTTGATGGGGAAGGAAGAATCCACGGATCCTCAAAGTAAGTCGTGCGGAACGACGAAACTTGAAAAATCTCAACCTTGTGGTGATTAGATATAAACTTGACATCGTCATGAGGAGGTGGGTAATTGAAGGTACCCATCAAGGATGGGCACAAACCAACTCCTACGTTAACGACACCGGGTTGAGGATTATCAATCATGGGAACCGTGGATGCCTCCAAAGCTGGGTTAGGTCTAGAGAAGGACAATTGATCGATGGTCACTATCCAACCCTCGTGCGGAAACAACAAGACTCGAAAAACTGTAGCAACCACAGCTTGCATAGCATAAGTCCAACTCCATCCTAACAAGAGATTATAGTCGAGGGGGGCATCGACTACCTCTACTTCGACACACACCATCTTCCCTCCTAACTGCACAGGGAAAGAAGGAATGATGCCATGTGGTCAGAAAGAACGACCGTCAAAAGTAGTGAGGAGAGTAGGTGAAGGAGACAAGTGGGCTGGCCAAAGGCCTTCCAACATGATAATGGCATAATGCATGTCGAGGCACCCTCATCGACCACCGTGCGAAAGATATTTTGTGTAAAAGTTTTCGTGGGATGAGCCACTACTATCTGAAACGCGATGTGGTAAGGAAAACAAGGTTTTAAGTCAGTTGTATCTAACATGATGGTACCCGGGTTACAAGTCTCAGTAGAGCCTAAAGCAGTTAACAAGGCTTTCCTCTGAGCAGGGCAGCTTTGGAGGACTTCCAAAGCAGACATCGCACAAGGGGTTTGTGATAAATCCTCCACCACAGAGTAATTCTAGGTAGCCCTTGCATTTGGGTTGTGAGAAGCTGTCTTAAATGCACCCTTTGGAATGCGTGTCATTGTTTCTCCCAACGTCTTCTCGATCTGTAGAGGAAGAGATGGGAGTTCAACTTCTTTACCCTTCTCAAAGGCGCTTGGTTTACTATAGTCGTGCGCTCTAGTCGTTATGAAAGCATCATCCCTAACCATATATACGTTCGCAGATGAGGAATTGTTTGGAGGAGCACAGGTTTCTTGGCTGCCCCCTTCGGCACTTGTAGAGGCTTGAGTTAAATTTTGCCCATGCTGAAAGGGATTAGTCAACACAGCTTGTTGTTGCTGTGTGACAAACTTTTGGGCCTCTGCAAGTTGAGGACAAAGATGGGTCGGGTGGTCTTCCTCACACAAGTTGCACAGATACCTCGCCTTCCATTTTTCTGTAGTGTCCCCGCTAGCATTATCAGTAGGTTTTTTATCCCCCTTACCCTTCTTGCGTTGTTTTTTCTTCCCTTCAGGATGTTGGGTGGCCTTTGGGTTAGTCGACTTCACAGAGTGTACTTTCGACGTTTGGGTAGGAGGAGAAGCCAAAGCAATAGTTTGGCTAGCCACTGAGTGTTGTATAGATAACTGTTGCAATTACTTTGTCAATTGCTCAGCGGGCTTGGTTTGTGCTAAACCAACAATACCATCAGCATGTGGTCCAACTCTCTGTCTAGTTTTATCCAGTATCGATCATGGTGCATTTGGCAGGATGTTGTATAATAAACCAGACCGAGAATAGATGAGCTCAAACTGTTGAGCCCTCATGATGGCATCTTCTTCAGAGAAAACTCCTGAAGTTGCGATGTCTTTGGATAATTGTGGGACTAAAGACTTAAGGAACCACTCAAGAAGGAATGCTGGTGGGACTAGTACTTTGATTAGACTCTTTCGACGTCTCCACTCTCGGATATGATCAGAGATATGGTCCGCTGTTGTCTGTTCAAAATTGGCAAGCAACTCTGTGCCACTGTCGTATCTCATAGGTAACTGGAAATGGTTAAGGAAGGCCATCGCCAGTTCTCCAAAAGAAGAGTATCTTGAGCGATCGAGCTCGATGTACCATTTCGTGGCACTCCCGATAAGAGTGCGTTGAAACAATTACAACTGGACAAAGTCATATTTCAATGAGTTAGATGAACACCAAAGATGGAAGGTAGTCACGTGATCACCTGGATCTTCATTAGGCTTGGCCTTGAACTTTGGAATGTCTGAAGGAAACTTCGTTGGCATAGGAGGCCAACGTGGATCATGACAAATAGGATCATTTAACAACCTTGTCAAATCTAGCAAGTGTAACGTCGCCAGGAATGGTAGTTTGGGTTGCTGCTGATAGCCTGGAAAAAAGGGTCCTGGAGTTTGACTGGCACCAGGTTGCCAGGAAAAGTTTGGTTGCTGGCCTAGATTATGGTAGAAACCATGGCCCTAACCAGCGTAAATATTTTTCATCTGTGGAGACATCATTGGCTGATTTCCCATGAAGGACATAGGATGTTGGGCATGCATCGTGTTTAACGGAATTTGGGAAGGATCACCCCATGCTGGTCCTAATGGGAGAGGCATAGTAATCTATCCAGGGTTCCATTGACTGTGGAAAGAATTACCCCAGAACGACATTCCAGAGGAGGGAACGGATCCTTGGCCTGAATTCCAAAGTCCTGTTATATGTTCCCCCGATGCAGGAATAGGACCCTATGCTGGAGTAGACTGTCCAAAAATGGGAGTGCCCCCAAATGGGAAAGCGGTGGATGTGAAAGTGTTGTTACCAAACGTCCCATTCCAAACAAATGGTGACGAACCTACCGGCATAGTGTGCGTAGGTGTTCCTTGACTCCCGGCTCCAAATGAACTAGTGTGTGCAGGCTACTTGGCAGACTGCTGATGCAGACCACCAAGCGAAGGGGACGAAGGAGAGATATGACCTCTAGCGTAAGGAAAAGCATTAAAAGGGACAGGAATGCCCCCAAGTTTACCTTGCAGAGGAGTGTTAAAGTTCCCTGCCCCCAGACCCAAAGTCTTTAAAGTGGAGTAAGTGAGTGCAGGACTTGTTCTCGAACTAGGCATACCGTACGAGAACGGAGGGCCTGTCGCACTAGGTGTGAAGGGAGTTGTGGTCGCCGCGATAGATGGGATCGGTCCACTGTGCGACGTAGTTGCGGCTGAGACCATGGTGGCTCGGATCGATGATGTCAAGTTAGGAGATGCTTCTCCTGTGGTAGCAACTGTGGTGGGAATGGAAGAATTCCCAGAGGAAGTAACAGAGTTTGTTTCCATAGCTGTGTGAGGCACTTACAGGCTTTCATAAAATCAGATTGGTACAATATCAGTGGTTGGGGTTTCAACCAAGCCAAGATTGGCAGTTGATTCCTCTGGGAGTTGTTTGGGCACAATGGTTTGTAACCCAGTTTCTTTGAAAGACCCTTGTTGGTCTAGCTTCCGCCTCAATGGTGGTGGGGGTGGCTCCAATATAATCGGTGGCAGGCCCAGAAGTCTTCGTGACCAGTGGAGCTCAAGATCCTCCACTGTGTGAGAATATCCAAGACATGCTAAGGTATTCTACATGTTCAAACAGTAACACACACTAAAAAAGAAGCCCCTAAGAGATAAGACAAGCAAACTCTAAACTAGTTGGAAGAACAGTTACAACAACCAACACTAGAGCAACTTACCGTTGCAAGTGAAACTCGAACACGGAAGCACCCTTCAGGTATACTCTGCAAAGCATGGCCCAATGTCTGTACTAGGTACCGCGGTATACCCCTGTAGTAGTCACCTGTGTATGTCCCTAAAAAAGATTGGCAACTAGTTTGGCAGAACACGAACAGTCACCAGGCGGGTACAGTTGAAAGTCGGGTAGACCATAATGAGCAGGGTATCAAGCCCAAAACCTATCAAGGGTATCAAGAGAAAATGGTCTGGAAGACAACTGAGGACCTTGAACGGATTCGAGACCCACGAAGCCCCGTGGAAAATGCAAACGACGGAATCCCAAAACAAGCCCTCGATATGTGTTCTCCATTATGCTTGGTCCGGCTTTGGAGGGGTTATCTCCGCTACCTTTCCGCACACGACCTCGTGTTTATCCCCTGTGTTAGAGGGGGGTCCTGGATAAATTCCACGAAACTGGACTTCTACACTCCCTATCACAGACTCTAATGTTTGGTTTTGAATGGCCTTGGAGAGTTTCCTCTTCAACCTAATCCAAGGCCCTAGTCCTGAACTAGTTTGTGAACCCTACAAACAAAAAGTCTAATAGATTTTAAATTAGCGTTGCTTTTATGGGCTTTCTTACGTCATGAGGTATGAAGGTGAAACTGATGATGTGTAAAGACTAAAGCAAAAACGAATGAAAAAAGATGGAAACAAAAGACTTTTACTAAATGCAAAAATCAACAACTTTTCACAAAGAAAGATTTATTTTTCTTTTCAATTTTTCTAAGAGTTTATGCAGCAAACATAAAGGAATTTCGCTCGACTATGAGCTACTTATGCTCTAAATGTACTGCAAAAAACTTATGAACAAAAATGCTTCTCCCTAGCTATTGATGCAGAAACACAATCTTCAAACAAAGAAGAAAATGAAAAGATTTTTTCTCTTTTTTTTTTTTATTTAAGTGCTAATCAAGCAACAAAGGGAAAATACCGACAAGCACAAAACCAAGAAAGACAAATTCAGGCTTAAATCTCAGATCACAAAGAATCAAAGTAAAGGCACACAATGGCAATAAAGAAAACAAAGACTCTTAAGCTTGCCTAAAAACCATAAAGAATTTTTTTTTTTTTTTTTTTTTTGTTCAACTATCAACTAAGAAAAACCAGGCTAAGGCTAAGATGACCTAACCTACTGACTGTTCAACCCTAGACTCAAACACCTGAGAGGAATACTTTCATCAAATGAGGGGATGATTGCCCCACCTTGACCAAAAAGTAGCTTGTCAAGCATGCTTCTGTCACTAAAACAGCACGCGTACAAACACGTGCTAAGTTAAAAAAGGACGCGTGTACACGCGGGCTGACCTTGTACAGGCCATGTGTATGTATAAATCCTAAGACAAAGATAAAAAGTAGGCAGTCCAGACCAGGAAGAGGCCTCTGGTATTGAAAACCAGGGTCCCTTGAAGGCTTGGATGCTTTTTCTAACAGAAAAGAAAAAATAATTGCAAGGAATAACAAGACACAAAAAGACAAACTGATACAGGACCGTGAACCAGCAAGACTCAGACAGGATTCCAGAAAACCCCCTGAGAATGTATAATTCTGACAGGAAATAGGAGGACTGCCTCTTAAAGTTCTCTGAATGCCTAGACACTACTGAAACCTCTACAGCTAGCGTTCACACGAGGGCTATAAGAGGTTAGGGCGCGGGTACACGCGTGCAGGCCTTCTGCAGGCCGCGTGTACCTCTGTGTGTCCCGATAATTACCGTCAAGCAACAGTCAAGGAAAAACTGGTATAAAGAACCAGGCTCCCTGTTAGCTCAGACCTAACAGAAAACAGACAGACAAAGAAACAAAAAAACTAATCTTTCTAAACTACCCAAAAACCTCAACTAAATCCGGAAACCCTAAGAGTATCTTCCCCAGTACGGTTGCCAACTCTGTTGTTGGGAAAAATACTCTACGAACTAGCAAACTAGGGTCAGACTTGCATGCAGATTTTGACCGTAAAGAAATTACCTTTTAACCTACCACCCAAAACTTAAACCCCTCTTTCACAATACATACATGGAAAGAAACTACTAACCTTGTTACTGATGTTTGGTGTAGATCCTCCGTTGCGCTCTTGACCGCTTGATTGCACTGCTCCTTCCAAAGATAACCTGCAATCAAGACAAACAACTATGCATGCATGCTACTTTTCTACTTGAGGGTTAGAAATTAAGCATAAATTAAACAAACCATCGATAACTCATGCATTGGGATGGGAAAAGTATTCTTTTATTATTTGAAAAATGAATCAACTTACAATCAAAGTCGAGACCAGCCACTGCTCCTTGATCCTGATCCTGGGCTCCTCCTCTTTTGTCCTCCAACTGCTTTGCGTTAATTTTCCTTTGGCTTGAGGAAAGGCTAAAGGGTTGGGACAATGGATTCAGCAAATGGGCAGAGTTTCTTCACTATAATTTTCCTCCTCCAAATGGTACCCCTACCCCTTCTTTTATAGGCTAAAAGGAGCTAGGGTTTTGGATGAACTCTCGGCCATGCATGGTCGGGAGTTTTAGTTAACTGACCCATATCTTTTTGTTCCGTCGGCAACTTTCCTATTTTTGTGTTTTTTTAGGTACACGCAGGCTGTAGTGGGCCTCCCAGCGTGCACACGCGTGCAGTAATGGGTTAGGGCGCGTGGGCCTTGACCTAAGAGGATTTTCAAGGAGGTTGTTCAGCAGATTTTTTTGCAATGAAGGGATATGAGTTGGCTTGATGCCAGGTAAGCATGTGTGGTGCAATTTAGGGTTATAACACTTAGCGCACTTGATGAGAGGTTTTTGTAAGTGAATATTATATGAGATGATATATTACAATTGAAGGCCTCAAGATATACTTGGGTGGAGTTCCCTTTCATTAATGGAAATTTATTTTCCATTATTGTCTTTTCATTAATTAATTTATTATTAACTAATAATTATTGATTATATATATATATATATATATATATATTACAAATATATTATTTATATATTATATTTATGTTGATGATTATTTCCTCACATGCACGTCTAATTAATATAGATCACTACATCCTGGAGTAGGCAATGTGAGATCCCTCAATTTTATCCACTCCTCATCAGGAGAAAGACTACGTATGTTCCATTCACCACTAGCAAAGTTACGTGAGTGAATGAGTAATTTCCCTTGGTCAAATTAGCATGACCAATTTGGGAGAATGTCTACCAGATGTTGCTAACTAGAAAAACATCAACCAAGAGAGTTGATGCCATGCCTTTGTGAGAGAGAGGTAGGGTATAAATTTGCAGTCTAGTTCTTTGAGGTCTAGAGTTGGTAAATTCTAGTGATATAGGAGTACCTGTATGAGGGTATGGATTTCATGTAATACCCCTAGGCCGAACCCCAACTGTAAATGTAAATGAAAATGTACTTAAGCTGGTGAGTTGTTTGATATCATTTTTGTACGCACCTTCCATGGTATAGTGCGTGCATGTACTACCCACTAAAAAGATGAAGTGTACACATTCCAAGGTACCACATGCAGCAAACTTAAGTGTGTGTGATTTTGAGGCCAGGGAGCCTTTGTGTATATGTTGTGTTTTATAGGCTGGTGAGCTAGTTATTATAATCTAGGAGGCTTATGTGTGGAATTAGGCCAGAGAGCCTAGATGATAAAGGCCAGTGAGCCTATTTTTATATATGTATCATCATTAATATAATACATTGTTGCATGTAGACCAACCACAATAAAAGAGTATGGGGGACTAAACTCCACTAGTTATGGAAAGGGGGGGCTAAAAGTTAAGGAAAAGGGATAAGATATGGAGCTTAAGATAAAAAGGAATATTATATTAATATTCCTTAAAGTATAAATTATGGATAATTATTTTATCCTAAGTTCTAAGGATGGGGACAAGTGGTCCAAAGTATCTCTCAATAATACAAGTGTCAAGTTGGGGACATGCATACATATAGCTTAGACTTAGTTCATTTTCCTATCATTCCATCATCATTCACTCACTCATTCAGCTATCCTTTGTACCTTCTTGTCATTGTACCTGTACCTATATCTGTATCCATACTTGTATCTATACCTGGTTAGCTTGGGAGCTAGACTGAAGAAGTGGGTTGTCATGCATGTGGGATACTGAAGAGGTGGGTTGTCAAGCCCATGAGAAATTTCTCTTTAGGTGAGATATTTGTTGGGAATTGATTTCCTGAAGTTTCCAAAATGTAGCTACAGGGCTCTGAGATTTCCTATCTGGCCTGTTCCTGAAGCTCTGGAAGGGAAGTGGGGCAGTCGAGGGATTGTTGAGTAGAGAAGGGGCACACTTCATGGGGTGGGACAGACATGTGGGGAATGAGGGACTGTAGGCTATTAGTTTGAGTTGGAACCTGTGACGGAGTCTTTCCTGGTGTCTGAGATACGTCAACTTGGTTAGGAATCCCTTTACTCGGGTGGAGTTTAGTCCCAGCTCAGGGGTGACCCACTGCTGAGAGTGATGAGCAGTGTGGTCTAAGGATGGGAGGTTTGTGGAAGGTCTGCATGCAGTTGGTGATATTTTTACCAAGATAAGTGTCCATTTTTTGTTAAATTACATGTTTCATTATTATGTATGTGTTTATTTTTATGGGTTATTCCTGCTTGTGTTGTATGTGTATTTTTATTATTATTTTGTATGAATTTGTGTATTGCAGAATGTATTTTTCTATTTTAAGTTTTGTATATAAAGTTCCGCAAGATTATCTGTGTGCATATGTTTTTATTTGTATACAGTTTGAAAAATATTATGTGGCATAGCCCAGTGTGATGCTGGGGATGTTACAATATGGTATCAGAGCTCTAGATTTCAACACTAAGCATGGATGGGCTGAGCAAGTGAGTTGAAGCGAAATTTCATAGAGGATTGATTTTGAAGTGGACAAATTTCAAGTTACAGAGCATCCATGGTAAAAATTAGAAGCAATTGTGTGGAACTGGGAAAAAGCCCTAATTTATGTTGTTAAATTCATGGGGAAATTGAGAAATTTGTCCAAGTAGTGAGATATTCTTAATTTAATATATGTTCTAGCAAATTCAGACCTGGAATTGGTCGAATTTGAAGTTACAAAGAAGCCATGAAAAATGGAGTGAGATTAGTTCATTAAAATTCTCAATTTGTGAATTGAGTTTGGGAAAAATTCATTTCAGGAATGTCAACCAACATTGATTTGTTGTTGCCCGCAGGGGTGTAGACCGATTGGCAAGTGTCACATAAATGGAAGGAAATATGTAAAAATAGGTCTCAAGGTCAATTCTCACCCCAATTTACCCAGAAGGCATGCTTGCGGGCTGTGCGTTCCTCCCTAGGGGTTATAAGGCAGCCGACAGGATTTGACCCTGTGTCACGCGAGTACGATACTACCGTTGTTACCGATTCCCCTAGTTACAAAAAAAAAACATCGATTTGTTGTTGTAGAGGTTGAATTGGTGTTATTGGGGTGAAATTGAACAAATTTCATAGTTGCAAAATGCCTATGGTGAAAATTGCAAAAAATGTTTGGCCAAAGCCCCAATTTCTGCAGCGGAATTCACGAGGAATTGATGCACATAAAAATGAATGTGTGTCATTGTGCGCACTAAAAATGCATGATATGCAGTGAAAAGATTGTGATATGTGGAAAATATTGGCGTGCGGGTGCGCGCACTAAAATTTGGCGCTACACGATGCAGAGTGGCATTGCGCCAAAAAATATTGGCGTGCGAATGCGCGCGCTAAAATTTGGCGCTGCATGGTGCAGAGTGCCATTGCACGAAAAAATATCGACATGTGGGTGCATGCGTTAAAATTTGGCGCTTCGTGGTGCAGAGTGGAATTGTGTGGAAAATATTGGTGTGCGGGTGTGTGCACTTAAATTTGGCGTTGTGTGGTGCAGAGTGGCATTGCGCGGAAAATATTGGTGTGCGGGTGTGCACACTTAAAATTTGGCACTACACAGTGCAGAGTGGTAATGCAAGAAAAATATTGGTGCACGGATGTGCACACTTAATTTTGGCGTTGTGCGATGCAGAGTGGTAATGTGCGAAAAATATTGGCGCACGAATGTGCGCACTTAATTTTGGCGTTGCACGATGTAGAGTGGTAATGCGCGGAAAATTTTGGCGCGCGGGTGTGCGCACTAAATTTAGCATTGCACAGTGCAGATTGAGTGCCATATGCGTAATACTAGCGTGCACAGTGTGCACATGCATAATAATGGCATGCATGGTGTGCATAGTATTGACAGAGCACAGAGGAATTTTGTTGGTGCGCGCACAATGTGGGTATATGTTGTCGCGCGACAATTTAATTTCGACATGTTGTACTGGTGAGCGGTGTGGGCGTATTAAATTTCGACATGGTGCAGCACATAGAGTGCAATGCGCACGAAATATCAGCGTGCGACACAAAAAAATTGCGCGCAACAGGTATTAGTGCAAGAACCAAAATTGTGCATGGTGGATATTGGCACGTGACACAAAAGTAGTGTGCACCAGTTATTAGCGCGACAGAGAAGTGATCCACATTGGTTATAGGTGTGCAGAGGATGCACTGCCTTATGGTATTGTTGTGCATGCTAAATATGGGTGTACAGGTTCAAATTTGTGTGTGCGAAGTTTTTTGGATGGTGTACAACAATAGAAAACCAACGAATTTCTACAACTTTTTATACTGTTTGAAGGTCATCTTTTTGCAGTGCATTTTTGAGGCCCTAAATAGCGTTTTTAGCTAATCGAAAACCTTGAGAACAAGGTATTTCAAGGTACAATTTGTCTCTACAGCTCAAATAAAAGATCTCGGAGAGAGATTTCTAAAGGTGTAAGCTGTTCATCAAATAGAGCTTTTATGAGGAAGTTACAGGACAAACAGTGGAGGGTAAATTCTAAGACCCAACTAACTTCGAAGGGCCATAACTTTCTGCTCTAGAATCAGATTGAGGCGCATGAATAGTATATGGAAAGCTATTGAACCATAGAAGACATTCCTAGAGCTGACTTAAATTTCTGGGCACGTTGAAAAATTTTAAGATGGAAAAGAAGGTACCTATAGCATTCCAGACCAAAAATAAGAATTGGCTTAGAACTTCAGCGGGCTGTAACTAGCATCCCAGAATCCAGAAAGAGGTGAAAATTGAAAATTCTGTCCAAAATTGTATATTAAGAAACCCAATTGATATCCTACTAAAAATGGAGTAGATGCAAAAATGCATAATTACAGCGCAGAATTGCACCAAGTTGAAGAGTGAACAAAAAAATTAATAGACACTTTTCAAATAACCATAAATTTCTTCTCAAGAATCAGAATTGAGCATGGAAGAAGGGATTGGAAAGGTCTTGGATAGTAGAATATAATTATTCACCTAGAAAATTTATCTAGTAATTCAATTTTTAGAAAATCAGAAGAAATAATTATGATGCATTATTGAACCAGAATGGTTCATATTTTCATGAAATTGTTGAAATAGTTAGCCTAACAAAGTTCTGTTGGCTACATATTTTGCAGAGTTAACAACAACTAGATCAGATAAGGATCAACACAGAGTCAAAAGGAATGGACAATGCACAGGGGGCCTACAACCAAGAATATGAGATCATAGGGATGGATGTCCATATGAGAATTGAGGGAACAAACTCCGATGGACATGGAGAAGGAAGGGATGAAAACATGAATATGGTAGAGACCACTAAAAATTTGCAAAAGGATGTACAAAGCCATAAAGTGGATAATAAAAGGATTATGAGAGCCAAGGAGTAGCAGGAGGAATTCAACATGAATTTAATGCATATCTTGAATAAAATAGAAAACAAATTGGATAAGGAGAGTGGCTCAAGCAAATCAGGAAGTCAGGGGTCGCTTGATGAGCAAAGAAGAACAAGAAGTGTTAGAAGACATCACCATCACTCCCTGAGGCATTCCAATAAGAGATCACACAACATCTCAAGTCCATCCCCTTTCATGAAGAATAAGAGGTCTGGGGTGGATGAGCTACGAGGAGAAATGAACAAAATCAAACCTCCTACATTTGATGGTGAGCACAAGAAGGATGAAGATGCAGAGACATGGTTGTTGGGAATTAGAAAGTATTTTCAATTGCGTAATTATTCTTCTCATGCAAAAGGAATAATTTCCATATATCAACTCAAGGGAAAGGCATCCATGTGGTGGGATCATCTTGTGTAGGTGAAGCACGTTAAAGAGAAAAATGTTTCTTGGAGGGAATTCAAGAAGTATTTTGAAAATTAATATTTGACTAAGAGATACTATGAAAAGAAAATGAAAGAGTTACTTGAACTCAATCTTGGGAGTATGACCATAGATGAATATGAAATAAGGTTTTTAGAACTACTGAAGTATGTTTCTTTCATCAAGGATGAGACAGTTAAGATTCAGAGGTATTTGAGTGGTTTGTCATCATTCATTTGTGATAAAATACAATATGATGATCCAAAAACATTGAAGGAGTTGTAAATGCAACTTGAAGAGCTCCTGAAGAAGGGCTATATACGCCCAGGTGTGTTGCCATAGGGTTCCCCAGTTTTATTTGTTAATAAAAAGAATGGAACATTGAGACTATACATTGTCTTTAGGCAGTTGAACAAGGTAATTGTGAAGAATAAGTATCCTTTGCCTAGGATCGATGACCTCTTTGATCAGTTGAAATATGAAAAAATATTCTCCAAGATTGATCTTAGGTTAGGTTATCATCAAGTAAGAATTAAAGAGAAAGACATCAGAAAGACTGCTTTCAGAACAAGGTATGGTCATTATGAGTTCACAGTGGTGCCCTTTGGATTATCAGATGCACTAGTTGTCTTCATGTGTTTAATGAATGATATTTTCAGAGAATACTTAGATAAGTTTGTCATTGTATTTTTAGATGACATTCTTATATATTCTAAGTCGGAGGCAGAGCATGAACAACACTTGAGGATGGTGTTACAAGTATTAAGGGAGCATCAATTGTATGCTAAATTGAGAAAGTGCTCATTTTATCAAAGGCAAATTCATTATTTGGGGCATATCATTTTAGAGGATGGGATAGCATTGGATCTTGAGAAGATAGAAGCCATTAGAGGATGGTCAGCGCCAAAGAATGTGACACAGGTCAGATCATTCATGGGCCTTGTAGGCTACTATAGGAGATTTATTGAAGGATTCTCAAAGATTTCACACCCAATCACTTCCTTTCAAAAGAAGGGTGTGAAGTTTCAGTGGACATTGGCTTGTGAAAATATTTTCTAACACTTGAAGAAATTATTAACTAGTGCTCCAATTTTAAGTAATTGGTTTGTTGTATGTTATGAATCAAGGAAGTTGAAGGAGCATGAAAGGCACTATGCCACTCATGATTTGGAGTTGGAAACCATAGTGTATTCCTTGAGGAAGTGGAGGCACTACCTCATGGGGAAACGGTTTGAGCTGAGGACGGACCATAATGGTCGAAAATATTTATTTGATCAGCGAACTCTAAATGCTTGGCAAAGAAGACGGTTAGAATTTCTTAGTGAATATGACTTTGATATAAAGCATATCAAAGGTAAAGAGAAAAAAGTGGTTGATGCACTCATAAGAAGAGTGCATGAGTTGCATGATACATCCATAATCATGTACCAATCAGATTTGAAAGACATAATCATAGAGGCTGCAAAATCAGACTTGCAAAACAAAAAATTAGTGGAAAAATTACAACAAGGTATTTTGCAGCAGAAAATTGAAGACTATAAGCTAGAAAATGATGCAATTATAATATACAGGGGAAGAATTTATGCACCAAATTCCCAGGAATTGAAAAATATGATATTGAAAGAAATGCATAATGAACCTTATGTTGGGCACCTAGGTTATCAAAAAACAATTGCAGCTGTCAAGAGCCAATATTATTGGCTAGGAATGAAGAAAGAAGTTGTTGATTTTATTGCCAAATGTTTGGAATGTCAAAAGGTAAAGGCTGAGCATAGACACCCAGTTGGTTTTCTACAACCATTACCCATTCCTGAGTGGAAACAGGAAGTTGTAACAATGGATTTCATCACCAAACTTCCCAGAACAAACAAGCAACATGATTCTATCATGGTAGTGGTGGATAAGCTTACTAAAGTTGCCCATTTTATTCCAGTAAAGCTCACAAACAAGGAAACCAACATTGTTGATGTTTATATGATACAAATTGCTCGATTACATAGTATACCATGTTATCACCATTTAAATTTTTGGTGTGAAATCGATATTTCAGGGTTTAGCAAGGTGCTAAATCTAGTTGGAAGTCGGATGAATTTGGGGAAGTGCTAGAAAAAGGAAAAATAGATTTGATTTGGCAGAGGCATTAATTAAATCAGTCTCGAAAGGATGTATATCTCCATCCACCAATATCAACGGTGGGGAGAGATTTCGGGGTTTGAAACAACGCAGAGGTTAAAATATCTAAGCGGTCCAAAAATTTCAACTGTTGTTTCCCTGTAAAGGTATGTGGCATCTTCAGGCGTATTTCAGGGCGAAAAGTGGGTAGAATCAAAACCACCCCATCACACCCCCAAAATCACGTGTTAAATGTCATTAATCGAGGCTAATCTGAGGGCTACACGTGACGATGAAAATGTGACGGCGAGTCAAATCATCCTGAGAACCGTTCTTGTGTACCATTCGTTTGCGTAGTGCCAAATAAGCACCACCAAATAACCGATTTGATACTTATCATTGAAAATTGATAGTCGAACATGAGAGGCCTTTATTCCCGTAAGGATTTTCATCAGTAGCCAATGATTATAATTGATGGAGACTGTTACTCAAAACACAGGTGAAATTACTCTATTTTGGGAAATTAACGACTTATTCCAAAACGAGATATCTGCAAATCGAAACACTCGTCTAATTTATGCGCAATTGAGGGAAATAGGATCATGTTTCCTGGAAAACCAGAGGGAGCCAAGGAGAAATATTCAGCGGTTTTCATCAAATTAGGGAGTTCGAAAATATGACACAATTATCAAATAAAAAGAGAAAAAGGCATGTTGCTTGAATCCTAACAACAAAATCTCGTGAAAAATCTGTTGATGAGCCAGGATCAGGCGAAGAGATCAGGTTGAATCATATTATGAAATATTTGATTATTAATGGATATGAAAATGGATACAACACACAAGCTAGCATGAGCAAAAGGAAAAAAACAACGAAAGGAGGAGGCTAAAGTTGGAACAGTCAAAAGCACTGGAGAAAATCAGCCCGGTTGGCTTGACACGTTAAAGGAAGAGATTGAAAAACTAAAATAAAATAACAAGCTAAATAGAGTATGTTTCAAGGAATCTTGTGATACTGTAGACAGGTGGAATTTAGTGGAAAGATCCCAAGTATTTCTATTTCTGTTTGTAATTGTCCCTAGAAAGTAGGAGTTCGGTTTTGATAAGTTACTCCCTCTGTAACCGATGTCTATTTTTGAATATTGGAAAGGACGACCATTTTTTGGTCTCATATGTAATTTATCTATATACTGTTAAAAAGATAAATGAAGGGTTCGACTGGATGGAGAGGGGCCTGCCTTTGTAGCAGGAAAACTTTGTGATTTCTTATGAATTTGAATACAAGTAGAGAAGGTTTTCTTGAATAGTTGAGATTCATCATGGTGTTAATGTTCAATATGCTTTCCTGTATTTCATGTTCTTGAATGTGTTTTGCTGCTAGTAATAATCTTTAAGTAAAATAAGGAATTCATCTTATTGGTGCCCCTTCTTACATTGATTATGCTTGTTATGTGTTTATTGGTTTCTGGTTCAGAATTCACCCTTGATTGGTGCTTTGTTTTCGGTATCCAGCCTCTATGTTCCTTCTTCTAAAGCTATATCAAGAGATTCATCCTTTGTTAGATGCCTCTTGTCATGGTGGCCTTTCCTTTCTTTCCAAATGCCATTTCATATTGCTTATTTGGATGAATACAGTGCCTATTTTTCCTTTGTTCCCTCAATAACACATAGCTTGTAAATCTTCATAGGATTTCAGGAGTTGACCCCATTGCTCAATGGCCCTGTTCTCTTGTTTGTCCTACCAACCCCTTTAAAAACTTGTCCTATTGCAGAATAAGACCTATGTGTCTCCATTGCCAAATATTTTTGAGTATTTTCAAGTATTTACATGTTTGAGAGAGCCCTCTCTAGTTGGAAGGGTAAGAATCCAACCTAAAGTTGGTTGAAATAGTTACCTCTGTCTTTTGTTTATCAGTCGAACAAATTTACAGAGTGCTAACATTATAGCACCATTGCCAGGGAACGAAGGTGAAATATTCCTTGGGAGAAACGACACAATTCAGATCTGAGTACTAATGGTGAAAAGTATTTGGACACAGAAAGGTTGTACATCATTCAATTGACAACTCCATTTTCAAGAATCTAGAATTCCAATTTTTCATGGCGACTCCACTGTCCAAAGACTCAGTAGCCTGAAGATTTTATTGGCGACTCCACTCAATATTCAAATGCGATTCATAGACTTCACTAGAAGATGAGATCCCTTGACAGAGGTATGAAAGGACATCATGGGAGAAAACAAGTACCTAAAGTTGAGTTTTTTCCAAGACATAATATTTTTTGTTATTAATTACCTTTTGTCTATTCTTGAACATGCTAAACGAATTTTTCTTTACTTGCTGCATTAAAATGATGATCATGAGAATCTTGCAATTGTGTATCCTCCTCTTAAATTCATACATATATCTCCTCAGTTTATCACTGATTTTGATCAAAATCTCCCATCTTAGCCATGTGATAACCATAACCAAGTTGATGAGCCTCATGAAACCAAGGATGATGTCTCACCTCTTGTACTTGATCCAACACCCTCCAAGATTCAACATAGATGCATTCCTTTAAAATTATCTCATACCCTTCATTACTTTCCTCCAAAACACTATATGTACCTACTTGTGTTTGATGAGTACCTAATGCCATCACAGCTGTGTTGGTCCCCAGTTTTGATCATGTTTTTGCCCACATTATATGCCCCAGACCTCCATTTATATACTAGTACCACCCTTTTGGCCTTGTTTTGACATAATTCACATCTCTCGACCATTCAATGGGGTTACCTAAGGTATCTTTGCATTTCAAGCTATTTTTATGCACTTTAATGCTTTAAATTGGTATTGGAACTAATATCGCTTAGATTAGGTACCACTTCTATTTTTGGAATAGGATGCTGGTACCAGGTACCAACTCATACCTGTGGAGGTACCAATGGAGCCGCTCGAGATCTGTGCGTTATGGTGTGCGTTATGGTTCGAATGGGAGATAAAGAGATTCGCATGACAGCTGGAGTCATCGCCACAAGGTGCTTGAAGGCATAATGATAGAACTGGGTCGTGATTCTTCATCGTTCACACTTCGTGACACTACATGTCATGAAGATGTGAAATACATTTTAAAAATTGATTCCAAGACTATTCTCGGATCGAGGATCCGTTTGTTTTTATGCATCTTTGTTTTCGACTGTTATGAATAGTAGGATTTTTATATATAAACCCGAGATCACTCCTGAGATTGGGTTGGACTATGTTATGCCGTGAACCTATGTTTTTGAATAAATACTGTTGTTGCGTTATGATATTCGACTGATATACGATTTGAAGCATTCTCTTTTAAGTTAATGGAGTGTAAAGATTATACAATGTTTGCATAGAATGATCTAGTCGGTGCTGGTTATTACTTCCAGCGTTTGTGTCGTTTGGTTGGGCCCACCAAACCGGTGCAAGCCGCTGCTTTATTCTGTCAATATATTTAGTTTTATGTTATCATAGCTTTAGTTCATTGCAGTGTGTTAGTGTTTGCTTACACGATAGTTTAAAGTTTCAGAATTGACTTGTTCAAAGTTGTGTTCATTTATTTCTCAACTGAATCGTTCCAGCATACTGTTATCTTTGACGTTGTTGAGTATTGAATGCATAACTGATGCCTGTAGGGTTTAGAGTATGAGTGTGGTTTGTTTGGCTTCCAGTTTTTGATTTGAACATAAATCAGAATTGGCATGAACTTTGCTTTGTTAGACAGTTAGTTATCCTGCTTACTTAGAACAGTTAGATTACAGTTAAATCAAAGGGGAGCTCCTGGTACCAGTAAGTAGGAAAGTACTCTGTTTTCTTGTAGATAGCTTTAGATTCATTTTGATGACCAGATTGAATGCATTTTCAAAAATACTCTTTGTGGCATGACTTGAATAGAAATGATGATGGTAGATGATCGGATATAGAGGTAAAATAATCTTTTGGAACCACACTTTTGAATAAGAATAGCAGTACCAACATTTGAGCACAAGACTGTTTTCTGTTGATGACTTAAATAGGAAATGCTAAGCTTCGAGATAGTCATTAAGATTCAAGTTCTCAGAATAAGTGTGTGTTTTATTCTAAGGATAGCATTCAGATAGAGACTAAAGCCTTACCCGCACATACTGTGTATCAGCTCAAAGTTTACCAACCCTGGTTTGACAATTTAGTGTTTCAGGTCACTTAAAAGCTTCAATTTAGCAGCCTGACATTTTTGGTGCCGTTGTCGGGGAGATGTTTAAAAGGTAAGAAGATAATTGTCTTGATTAGTTTTGGAATGCACTTAGCTTGGTTTGGTGTGTTAGTAGGTTGATAGTAAGAGCAGTTGTGGAAACAAAAAGGGTGAAAACCGACATATCAGTTATCACAGGTACTCTGAAACTCAATCTTAGTTCCTTCATTTCATTTAGCATGACTTCATGAGAAATAGAGATCCTAGGGGTAGATTTAGGAAAAATATAAAACCACAAAAAGAAGAAGAAACCTCCACTCGAAAAGCAATAGAAACTGAAACTGAAATTCTGGCTGAGGAAACTGTAGAACAAATCCTAGAACCAGGAAGCACCATACATCAGCAAACTCAAAATCTTGGTGATCCAGCCCTAGATGAAACAGTTGATCCAGAGAAAATACAAGCTCTTCTCAGGAACCCTAACTCTATAGTTTCACAGATAACAACTACAACTGTGGGATCAAAGGCCATAGGATCCTCAAAAAGACCAATAGGAGATAAAACTTCTGACAAAAA
>ML776963.1:1678642-1726606 GCA_009831015.1 Picea engelmannii
CGCTGCTTTATTCTGTCAATAGATTTAGTTTTATGTTATCATAGCTTTAGTTCATTGCAGTGTGTTAGTGTTTGCTTACACGATAGTTTAAAGTTTCAGAATTGACTTGTTCAAAGTTGTGTTCATTTATTTCTCAACTGAATTGTTCCAGCGTACTGTTATATTTGACGTTGTTGAGTATTGAATGCATAACTGATGCCTGTAGGGTTTAGAGTATGAGTGTGGTTTGTTTGGCTTCCAGTTTTTGATTTGAACATAACTCATAATTGGCATGAACTTTGCTTTGTTAGACAGTTAGTTATCCTTCTTACTTCGAACAGTTAGATTATAGTTAAATCAAAGGGGAGCTCCTAGTACCAGTAAGTAGGAAAGTACTATGTTTTCCTGTAGATAGCTTTAGATTCATTTTGATGACCAGATTGAATGCGTTTTCGAAAATACTCTTTGTGTCATGACTTGAATAGAAATGATGATGGTAGATGATCGGACATAGAGGTAAAATAATCTTGTGGAACCACACTTTTGAATAAGAATAGCAGTACCAGCATTTGAGCACAAGACTGTTTTCTGTTGATGACTTAAATAGGAAATGCTAAGCTTCGAGATAGTCATTAAGATTCAAGTTCTCAGAATAAGTGTGTGTTTTATTCTAAGGATAGCATTCAAATAGAGACTAAAGCCTTACCCACACATACTGTGTATCAGCTCAAATTTTAGCAACCCTGGTTTGACAATTTAGTGTTTCAGGTCACTTAAAAGCTTCAATTTAGCAGCCTGACAAGCTGAAAAACACATCCAAGATTTTGAACATTTTATAGATTTGTTTGAGATTGATCATGATGATGTTTGTATGAAGGCCTTCTCTCAATCCTTGGAAGGGGATACCAAAGACTGGTTTAAGCATTTGCATCCAAAGACAATTAGCTCATGGGAGGAATTGAATAATGTCTTTTTGAATTTTTGGGGCAAGAAGAAATCTTTGGATCTACAACTTACAAAGTTCTATGCCTTAAAAGAGAAGAACAATGAAACTATTTCTACATTTAGTAGAAGGTTTTCCAGTATTTATTACAATTTACCCAAAGAAGTACAACCCACTGAAGCTGCTACCATGCTCCATTATATAAAAACTCTTCATACAGATTTGTCTTTCCTCTTGATGGAAAGAAGACCTAAGTCCTTATAGTGAATGTTTGATGATGCTCAAGAGGTCCAACACAATATCCAAGCATGTAAAGAGATTCGAAATGAGGAGTTGGATGCTAAAGAACATGACAGTGAATATGAATAGAAAATAGTTTATTTAAATCTTGAGTAGAGAGTTAATGATATCATATGACCTCTTGAAGTTTTAAATGCGAATAATTTTGCAAAGGATCATATTACACTAATTTAAAGAGAACACACTAATTTATCTTCTGATCCATCCCATGATAAGCATGGGGATGATTGTTTTATGTATTCATTTCTAGACAGTCAAGAAGATGAATTTGCAAATCAGCTTGTTGAAGAGCAGGTTGATGTTCCAAGATTTTCCTTGTTAGATAACATTGCATATGTTCATGATTTGCCTATATATGATTAATATAATGATGATGATGATATTGACTTCCTAGAACAAACAGATGCATGTTCTCTATTAGGAAATGTTCCTTTTCAACAGTGCAATGAGGGCAATCAACCTACATATCACAGTTACAAAGAAGAAAGTATTGAATCAACTGAAGGAATTTCTCTACCTTTATGATTTTCTTCATTTAGATTGTTGAAAGAGAATTCTAAGATCGACATTGAAGCAAAGGAAGCTGTGATGATGCCAAATCACACTGATTCACTGGAACAAATTGACAAAAAATTGCAGCCATTGGTCGAAAATGAAGCTGAAAATGAGTGTATTCAGCAATCCAAAGAAATTGAAAAATGTGCATATGATAGCAGTGAAGAAAATGAAGAAGGTTTTGAATTAGGTGATAGAACCTTGCCATTGTGCTTTTCTTCTTTCAAATTGCTGAAGAAAAATGTTTATAATGTTTCAAATCAGAAATCCTCCAGGCATGAGGTTGAATATGAAGAAAGCGGTGGACTTGCACATGAAATCTATCTTCCATTATGTTTTTCTTCCTTTGAATTGTTGAAAGTAAATCATGGGATAACAGAGGAAGATGAGCAAGGAATTGTTGTTAAAAGTCATTTTCCTTCTCTTGAACTTGATGAAGACATTCAACAAGATTTCCAACAAAACAAAGTGCTTCAAAGTTGTTTTTCTTCCCCTATGAATGAGGTGGTTGTTCAAATTATAAGTGACTTAGACATGGACGAGGGTTCTGAAACTGCATCTATGGAGATTTCAAGCTGTGAACAAACAAATGACATAGAGTTTCAGGAAAGAAACAAAACAATGTGTGCCACTGTTCAATCAGAAATACAGAAAAATAATAAAGAGGCAATTGTTTTATTTGGTTCCTTTGAGGATCATGTTTTTGAAAATGTTCTCAAAACTGAAGAAGTAGAGCAAGAACAACCAACACTTATGAAGGAGTCTTGTCTTTCTATTTTTATTCATCAAGAAGAAATGTTTTCTCATGTGTTTCATGACCCTGTGGCATGCTATATGGAGTGTTTTAACAATCAAAATTTATAGTGTATGTTGAGTTGTGAGCTTAGAGATAAAGATGATGGTAAATCAACGTCATTGTTAATTATGGATTTCTTGCCACCAGGGGTTTCATTGCAGCCAACACTATCTTCTGATTTAAGATATTTCTATTTCCAACAGTCTCAGCAGACCTTTCAGCCTCTTGGTGACAATCAACAGGTTAAATCACATGAAAACAAGAATGCAGTGGAAGGAGTGAAACATGATTGTTGTTTTGTGCATATTTTAGAGGATCCATTTGCAGTTTTGTTGGAGACAGTAAACAATCCCAATGTTTTTAAATTTTTGAGATTTGAATTCATAGGTAAATTCTTGAATGAATTATCAGTTAATAGGTTTTGGAGCAAGCATGTGCAAAGAAACCAAACATCAGATAAAATTGTTGCATGGTTGCACTGACATTATGATTTCATTTGATTGGAAGATCATTTCAATAGTTAAGGTCGGTAGGTGTGAATAATCTTGATGATCAAGCATTTTTCAGTTTGGATTTTCAGTAATGTGTACTGTTATATTTTAGTGGTGTATCCAGTGTTCAGTCTCTAGGTGAGAGCAGTGTGCAAACTTCGGTTTTAAACGGACATTGGTGATAGGTCAGAGAAGGGTACACACCTATTTTGGGAGCAACCCAATGGATCAGGCATAGGGTCTACAAGTTCTTTGCTACCCCACTGGGAGGACATCATCCCCAGTTGGAGCCCATGTTATCACCATTTAAATTTTTGGTGTGAAATCAATATTTCAGGGTTTAGTGAGGTGTTAAATCTAGTTGGAAGTCACATGAATTTGGGAAAGTGCCAGAAAATGGAAAAAAAGATTAAATTTGGTGGAGGCATTAAGAAAATCGGGCTCGAAAGGATGTAGATTTCCATCTACCGAGATCAATGGTTGGGACATATTTTTGGGTTTGAAACAATGTGGAGGTTAAAATATCTAAGCGGTCCCGAAATTTCAACCGTGGTTTCCCCGCAAAGGTATGTGGCTTCTTCAAGCACATTTCGGGGCAAAAAGAGGGTAGACTCAAAACCACCCCATCACACCCCCGAAATCATGGGTTAAATGTCATTAATCGGGGCTAATCTGAGGGCTACACTTGATGATGAAAAGGTGACGGTGAGTCAAATCATCTCGAGAACCGTGCTTGTGTACCATTCATTCGCACAGTGCCAAATAAGCACCGCCAAATAATCGATTTGATACTCATCATTGAAAATTAATAACCGAACGTGAGAGGGCATTATTCTCATAAGGATTTTTGGCAATAGTCAATGATTATAATTGATGGTGACTGTTACTCAAAACACAGGTGAAATTACTCTATTTTGGGAAATTAACGGCTTATTCCATAATGAGATATTTGCAAATCGAAACGCTCATCTAATTCATGCGCAATTGAGGGAAATAGGCTCATGTTTCCTGCAATACCAGAGGGAGCCTAGGAGAAAGATTCAACATTTTTCAACAAATCATGGAGTTCGAAAATATGACAGAATTATCAAATAAAAAGAGAGAAAGGCATGTTGCATGAATCCTAACAACAAAATATCGTGAAAAATTTGTTGATGAGCCAAGATAAGGCGGAGAGATCAAGTTGAATCATATTATGAAAGATTTGATTATTAATGGATATGTAGAAGGATACAACACACAAGATGGTGTGAGCAAAAGGAAAAAACAATGAAAGGAGGAGGCTAAAGCTCGAATAATCAAAAGTACTAGAGAAAATCATCCTAGCTGGCTTGACACGTTAAAGGAAGAGATTGAAAACCTAAAATAAAATAACAAGCTAAATCGAGTATGTTTTAGGGAATCTTGTGATATTGTAGACATGTGGCATTTAGTGGAAAGATACCAGGTATTTTGGTTTCTGTCTGTAATTGTCCCTAGAAATTAGGAGTTCGGTTTTGATAAGTTACTCCCTCTGTAACCGATGTCTATTTTTGAATCTTGGAAAGGACGACCGTTTTTCTGTCTCATATGTAATTTATCTATATATATTGTTAAAAAGATAAATGAAGGGTTCGATTGGCTAGAGAGGGGCCTGCCTTTGTAGCAGGAAAACTTTGTGATTTCTTATGAATTTGAATACAAGTAGAGAAGGTTTTCTTGAATAGCCGAGATTCATCATGGTGTTAATGTTCAATATGTTTTCTTTTATTTCATATTCATGAATGTGTTTTGTTGCTAGTAATAATCTTTAAGTAAAAGAAGGAATTCATCTTGTTGGTGCCCCTTCTTACATTGATTATGCTTGTTATGTGTTTATTGGTTTCTGGTTCAGAATTCACCCTTCATTGGTGTTATGTTTTCAGTATCCAGCCTCTATGTTCCTTCTTCTAAATCTATATCAAGAGATTCATCCTCTGTTAGATGCCTCTTGTCATGGTAGCCTTTCCTTTCTTTCCAACTGCCATTTCATATTGCTTATTTGGTTGAACACAGTGCCTATTTTGCCTATGTTCCCTCAGGAACACATAGCTTGTAAATATTCATAGGATTTCAGGAGTTGACCCCATTTCCCAATGGTCCTGTTCTCTTGTTTGTCCTACCAACCCCTTTAAAAACTTGTCCTATTACAGAATCTGACCTGTGTGTGTCCATTGCCAAATATTTTTTAGTATTTTCAAGTATTTACATGTTTGAGAGAGCCCTCTCTAGTTGGAAGGGTTAGAATCCAACCTAAAGTTGGTTGAAACAATTACCTCTATCGTTTTTTTATCATCTGAACAAATTTACAGAGTGCTAACATACCCAAGACAATTGTGTCTAACAGAGATCCAAAATTTACATCAAATTTTTGGAACGGATTTGGAACAAATTTGAATTTTAGCACAACTTATCATCCAAAATCAGATGGACAAATAGAGAGGGTGAATCAAGTGATTGAGGATATGTTGAATATGTATGTGATGGATAAACCATCAAAATGGGAAGACTACTTACACCTAGTACAATTTTCTTATAACAATGGGTACCAAACATCTCTAAAGATGAGCCCATTTGAGGCACTTTATGGTAGAAGGTGAAACACATCGGTAAGTTGGGATAACCCAGTAGATAGAGAAGTGGTTGGGCCAGATTTACTCAGGGAAATGGAGGAGAAAATGTTGAAAATAAAAAAAAAAATTTAAAGGCTGCCCAAGATAGGTAGAAAAGATATGTTGATAAGGGAAGAACTCACAGGGAATTTAAAGTGGGGGACCATGTATTCTTGAAAGTGAAGGCCAATAGAAATTCCCTGGAGTTGGGAAATTGTTCAAATTTGGCAGCTTGCTATTGTGGGCCATTTGAAATCCTAGAGAGGATTGGGCCTGTAGCATACATGCTTTCCTTTCCTACATCAATGACCATTCATAATGTATTTCATGTATCATTGCTTAAGAAATATATACCTAATGCTAATCATGTTATTGATTGGAATGTGATTCAGGTGGAGTAAGAAGGTTCTTTTCAAGTACATCTGATACGCATTCTGGACCAAAAAATAAAATAGCTCCAGAATTGAGCCATAGGGCTTGTAAAGGTTCAATGGACTTGGTATGGTCCTGAGGATGCTACTTGGGAGCATGAGGATGCAATGCGGGAAGAATACTCACATATTTTTTAGGATTTTTGAAATTTTGGTTGTATATCTGTACATAATGCACCAAGGATAGTGCATAAATAAGGGGAGGGGATTGTAATTACCCTAGGCCGAACCCGAAATGTAACTGTAAATGCAAATGTACTTAAGTTGGTGAGTTGTTTGATATCATATTTGTATGGACCTTCCATGGTATAGTGCGCGCATGTATTGCGCACTAAATGATGAACTGTGCAAATTCTAGGATACCGCGCGAAACAAACTTAAGTGCGTGCGATTTTGAGGCCAGAGAGCCTTTGTGTATATGTTGTGTTTTATAGGATGGTGAGCCAATTATTATAATCTAGGAGGCTTATGTGTGGAATTAGGCCAGAGAGCCTAGATGCTAAAGGATAGTGAGCCTATTTTTGTATATGTCTCATCATTAATATAATACATCGCTGTGTGTATACCGACCACGATAAAAGAGTATGGGGGACTAAACTCCACTAGTTAGGGAAAGCGGGGGCTAAAAGTTAAGGAAAAGGGACAAGCTAGGGAGCTTAAGCCAAAAAGGAATATTATATTAATATTCCTTAAAGTATAAATTATGGATAATTATTTTATCCCAATTTATAAGGATGGGGACAAGTGGGCCAAAGTAGCTCTCAAGATGACAAGTGTCAATTTGGGGACATGCATACATATATCTTGGACTTAGTTCATTTTCCTATCATTCCATCATCATTCACTCACTCATTCATTTGTCCTCCATACCTTCCTGTCACTATACCTATACTTGTATATGTATCCATACATGTATCTGTACCTAGTTATCTTGGGATCTGGACTGAAGAAGCAGGTCATCACGCCCGTGGGATACTGAAGAGGCAGGTTTTCAGGCCCGTGAGAAATTTCTCTCTAGGTGAGATATTTGCTGGGAATTGATTTCCCGAAGGTGCCAAATTGCAACTACAGGGCTCTGAGACTTCTTGTCTGGCCTATTGTTGAAGACCTGGAAAGGAAGTGGGGCAGCTGAGAGACTCTTGAGTAGAGAAGGGGCACACTTCCTGGGGTGCGACAAGCATGTGGGGAATGAGGGATTGTAGGATGTTAGTTTGAGTTGGCACCTGTGATGGAGTCTTTGTTGTTGTCTGAGATACATCAGCCTGGTTAGGAATCCCTTTACCAAGGTGGAGTTTAGTCCCATCTCGGGGGTGACCCACTATTGAGAGTGATGAGCAGTGTGGTCTAAGGCTGGGAGGTTCGTGGAAGGTTTGCACGTAGTTGGTGATATTTTTACCAATATAAGTGTTCATTTTGTGTTAAATTACATGGTGCATTATTATGTATGCATTTATTTTTATGGGTTATTCTTGTTTGTGTTGCATGTGTATTTTTATTATTATTATGTATGAATTTGTGTATTGCAGAATGTATTTGTCTATTTTAAGTTTTATATATAAAGTTCCGCAAGATTTTATGTGTGCATATGTTTTTGTTTGTATACATTTTGAAAAATGTTATGTGGCATAGCCCATTTGGAGGTTGGGGATGTTACATTTCATGAGGGACCCAAACCTACCATTTCCACTAGAGACAACATGAAGAACATTTAATGAGTACAATATATATTTTAGTGTTTGATTGGTACTACACATATTGTTTTTAATGTTTTATGGGCATAATATCAATATTTATTATTTTGTGTGGTTTGTGTACATGTGGGATTGCGACAACTACCTGTAGCATAGGAAACATCGACTAGATAGGAGAGGCTATTCCTAAGAAAGGTAGGACCAACCCTAAAGGCTCAACACTAACATCAATATGTAGACCAATTGAATCATCTTGAGATGATAAAAAAAATATAAGTCTTAATGGAGGAGGTCCTAGAGGTGGATGAGACCATGCTAGAGGACCATTGAGTGAAGGCCTGCACATGTGTTCTAGATGAGTGGAGATATTTTCTGAGGTAGGTGGTACAAGAGGGATAGATCATGTGTGATATGGCCTATAATTGACCTATTATGAAGTTTCCATCTCCTTAGAGGTTGAATTGACCTATTGTTTTTTTAGTTTGACTATATGCAAAATGCCCCCAATTTTGTATATTGACATTATGTATATTTTTTAAGACAAAATTTTTTGTATGTATTGAAAATGATGATTACATACATACATATCTATATATCATGAAAATGATGATGATTTTACTTATGTTCTATATGGTGTGTCTTTCTATTGATCTTGAATGATGGTTAAAAATGACTTGTGGATTTACATGCTTTTCTTTTGTGTTTATGTTAATGAGAAAGTTGACAGTCTAGAATTTGGTTTGTCAAACTATATACATATGTATTAATATTTCTAGGAACAAGAATAATTATAATGGTTTCAAATTGTTATGATAGGAGTCTAACCTGCAGATATTTCTAGAAGATGTGAGGTTCACGAACACCATATAACTGATTTAGTTGTGTAATAATTAGTTAGGAATCTAAGAAGACTTGTAAGAAGTGAATGTGAAGGGTAAAAAATTTGACAAGCAAACCAATTACTACATTGTATTCATCCCAGTGCTTGGTGGCATCATCAAGGAAAACCCTGCTATGGTGAAACAATGTGTGCAATGGTGAGTAAATGGCCTACATGACTGAGGCCGGATTTTGAGTCTATTGGTTAGTACCATTAAAAAATATGATCTGATAAGAGGTATCCAAAACCATGAAACAAGCATGGAGAAAGAAAGGTATGATGTGCAAGAAAAATGAGATATATCCAATCAAGATAGATGAAAAACAAGTAATTTTTTCATGTACATGGGTTCCTTCACTAATAAGAAGAAGGTGCTATTGGATTATATGGAACTTTGTCAAGGTAGAGACTAGTGGAGTATTCAATTAAGTATTTGTGATGGAAACTTATGAAAAGAAGCCCCCAAATTGCAGATTATGAGTTCTCAAATGATGAGTAATGGATGGAGTTGTGACTAGTGATGTTTTAGTATCCTAAGTTCCCAATCAAGTGATTGAATGGAGGAATTTGTTGTTGAATTACTGTGAGGGCATGGTGTGGGGATGACAAGTGAGAATACGCATGGTTTTAATAAATGCTAATTTGGAAAATGGAGCATGGGTGATTGGCTCAATAGGGGGTGCTCGAGTTGGGGGGGAGGGGTGGGGACCATTGGAATAGGTTGGTTTTCAAAAACTGTCTGGTGTAGTTTTGTAAGTGGGTAACATTGATAAGTAGGATGAACCCTCATGTCACACAGAGAGAAAATGATGGGAGTGTTGTGTATGAGTTGACAATGGTAGCTTTGGAGTTGTTCCAAGAGAATTTATAGGGATACCCCTAGTATTTTGTTTACCATCTATCAGAGTTTGATTTTTTTCAACTACGTACTTTGTAGTTATTCTTGGATGTCTTGAGGGTATCCTAATGTAATGATGATTTTTTTCACTAGGAGGTGTCATGGGGATGGTTCCATGGGTAAAGTTAGGATAAGGAGGGGAAAGGTACCAAATATGGAACTGAGTGGTTAACCCTAGAAAGATGAGTGTGGTCATAACCAAAGTCCCAACCCTTCCAAGTGGAAAATAGAGGAAAGGGATTTGGTGAATAGGATTCATGAAATTAATCATGTTTATTGGGTTTGGTAGGAAATGAAAATTTGATTCCACATCACATGGTAGTAGAGATGAGATAGAGGGTACCAATATCATTTGGAAAATGGTGTTCATGTCAAGGCAGAGTGTCTTGGATGTGTATAGTGTCCATAAATCCCACAAAGGGTGTAGGGAACATTAGTCCATAGGTGAGTATTCGTGTCTTTTTTAGGTTGGTTGTTGTTGCCCCCAAGATTGTGTGGTTTATTTTCCCCTTATTCTTGAGTTTGATTCAAGTTGGTGGGGTCATTTTGGAATCCATTATTTTTAACCTTCTTCTTATTTTCCTTGTTCTATTGTTGTTGAGGAGGTTGGGAAAAATCTTGGGTTGGTTGAGAAGATGAAGGTTGAATGAAGTTAATGTCACCTGGGGGTAGTTGTATAATTAGGGATTGAGGGTCCCTGATAAGATGAAGGATCTTGTGGAATGAATTGTAGGTAGGGGCTTATACTAATTATTAGGAGGGAGGGATCCATAAATAGTAGGGGAGTAGCGTATGAAATCTAGCCAGGTGTTATATGATATAAGGTAGATGTGAATATCCCTAGAGGATGTTGGGTCATACATAGAATGTTCTTTCTCCTACATAATCATTACCATAGAGACTAGCATCATGGTTAATAGGCATATGTCCAAACTAGTTAGTAGTCTAAACCATTGATCTAATAATGTTGTCAACAACATGGGATGCCCCTAGCGAGGATTTGTCATGAGAAATTTGTTAGGGTTAACCTAATATGAAGGTAAACAAATACCATGACTAGGAATATCTAAGGTCAAACTATTGATCCTTCAAAATGGCTTCCTCTTTATTTTGGGGCATAGTCATGGTGATGACTTTGTGGTGGCAGGGAGAAGGTAATTTAAGAACCAATCCATGAGGAGTGCATCCTCAATTTTGATTTTGCATATGTTGTGTTGTTGATGCCACTCACGGATGTGATCCACAGTATGCATGGATGTGGTTTGGAAACATGATGTGAGAAGTTCAACTTGAGTGTCATGATGGAATAGTAACTGGAAAACATCCAAGAAGGTTGTCACAATGGATGCAAAGGTGGTGTGACCACTTGAGGGAAATTTAACATACCATTTGGTTGTTAGATCCATTAAGGATCATTGAAACATCCTAAGTAAAATAGAGTCTCCTATTATGCTATTAGAGGAACATAATAGATGATAAGTCATTTCATGATTGGATGGGTCCTCACCATCTTTTCCTTCCCATTTGGGGATGTTTGATGACAACTTGGTAGGCATGGGTGGTCAAGTTTCATCATAAAGTATGGGGTCATAGATAACTTCAGGAAAAATTTTGGTTAGAAGCATATGCAAAACTTAAAATTTAATCTCAACTATGTAAGATTAACAAGGAAGACAGAGAACAGACAAAAGCAATGGATTTCTTCTTCATTGGAGTCACCATTTTGTTGTTGGTGTTGAATAGTGTTTTCATGATGTCAAAGTTATCCATTGG
The DNA here is from genome assembly GCA_009831015.1 of Picea engelmannii. Lineage (NCBI taxonomy): Eukaryota > Viridiplantae > Streptophyta > Pinopsida > Pinales > Pinaceae > Picea > Picea engelmannii. The sequence goes on from ML776963.1 coordinate 1,690,010, forward strand.
TGATAAACATGAAGAATCCTCTCCAAAGTGGTCCCCTTATGGTGTATCTTTAATAGTGGCTATCACGGGAAGACACTTTGAAGAATCCCACAAGAAGCCCTAGATGTGTGGTCAAGAAGCCCCGCAGTTGTTTGAAGAAAAAGAGTATGAAGGACACTACAAATGCATAAAAAACCTCCATGGATTGATATCCCTCGTCAATTTATTTACAATGGAAGGTGGCATGCCACATGGTTCCTCAAGGTTGAGAATATATTCCCTCTTAAATATGATCATGTGAATTTGCCCCTAAAAAGTGTTGCAAACAAGAAGTTATAGGTTGGCCCTAAAGTTAAGTAAAGGAAGTTCTTGGAAGGGTATAAATACACATTAATAACCTCTCATTTTCATTATTTAATCTTGTTATCTCTTAGCAAAATTTTGGTGGTGAATTTTAGAGGGAATATGAAGTGAAGAAGGAGAAATTCCAAGGGAAGAAGAAGTATTGTGGTGATTTCTTCTAAGGTATGTTCCTTGAAGGTCATATTGGAATTTTTGCAATAATTTTTTTCTAGAATAATATAGATAGTGAGACTTGGATTATTTTGAGAAGAAATATCAAGGTACATGTGGTATGAATTTCAACTTCTGGGTCGTTTTACTTTTGGAGATACACTATGTGCAAGATAGGATTTTTTACTAGTCTCGTAACTAGTCTCAAATAGGTGTTCCAAGTAAAATTGTCATAACTTCTTAACATTGTATAAAAATTCTATGAGACCATTTGCATTGGAAATAATACAGTCCTTATTATATTTTATGTTAGTTTTAGAATTATATATCAAATATTGAGTGTGTGGAATGTTGTACAAGTTCGTTCTCCAAAATAGGCCAAAATTCAACAAGGTTTGTCGTTTTTGCTATAACTATTTTTCAGGGACAAGTCAAGAAGTGAAAATTGGAGGAATATCAAAGAAGATATCAAATAATATTGGGTACAAGTTTCATACCTTGATTAATCATTGGAAGGAAGATCGTGAAAAAAAATGGAAGGCCACATTTCAAATGGGATTCCACAATTTAATGGAAACAATTATGCATATTGGAGCAACAAAATGCAAAATTACTTGACGGCTCTAGGAGTTAATATTTGGATCTCATTCGTTAATGGCTATAAAGTTCCAAAAAATACTCCAATGATTCAAATGAGAATAAATTGATGAATTGTAATTCAAAGGCTAGGCATGTTATCATAAGTGCATTGACACAAACTATTTCTAGCAAGGTGATGGGTTGCAACATAGTTAAAGAGGTATGGGATAAACTTAAAAATATTCATGAAGGAGATTCGAAATTCAAGCAGGTCAAGCTTCAATGACACAAAACACAGTTTGAAAATATGAAAATGGATGAAAAAGAAGATATTGAAACTTATTTACTCAAAGTAGATGAAGTTGTAAATGCCATCAAAGGATTAGGAGAAGAAGTCAAAGAACCCTTGGTTGTATAGAAATTGTTGAGATTACTTCCTTTGAGATATGATTCCAAGGTCTTGGTCGTTGAAGAAACTAGGGATTTGACCAAAATGACAATGGATGAACTACATGGAACCCTCACACCATATGAAATGAGAATAGATACATAAAATGGATAGCCAAACAGAGAAGCAACTTTTAAATCCATGAAGAAAACAAGGAACAAAGAGCACATGGTAGAAGAAAGACCAAGTGATGAATCGGATGAAGAAGAAGCACATTTCATAAGGAAGCTCAAGAGTGGAACCGACAAATATAAAGGTAAGATACCTTTTAAATGCTTCAATTTTGGTAGAGTAGGACACTATTCTAAGAAATTCCCTTTTGAAGAAAAGAAAATATTTCACATGAAAAAGAGTCTTTACTCCAAGGAGGACAATAGTTCTTTAGATGAAAGCGATGGAGAAGAAAGTGATGTAAGGGAAGTTCTCTTCATAACTCAAGAAACTCATAATAATGACCACAAAAATTATGGAATAGATGAAATCAATTATGAAGAAGAGTCGAATGTAGAGACATAAGAAACAAACACAGAATCTTTTGGGGGAAGCAAAGACATCACAGAAAGTGAACATGAAGATGAAGAGAATCTTGAAAAATTGAAGTATGTTGTAGAAGAAAATATCAAGCTTGAAAACAAAAATAGAGAGTTGAAAAATAAATTAAAAAATTGTGATGAAGAGAATCATGAGCTTGAAAAGACAATTGACAGCATGAAGGAGTAGTTAGATAAAGCCAAGAAGACTGAATATTATGATAATTTGAAGGAAGAATTAGATCACACAAGAAAAAAGTTGATGTTGACAACAAAAAATTTGAATTACTACAAGAAATTTGAAAGAAGTACTGAAAAGTCAGATGAAATGCTTAGAAAACAAAGATCGCCTACCGATAAGATAGGACTTGGATATGACAACGGTTTGAAGACAACATATACAGATAAAACAGATAGGGAAGATGAAGGAAATTCTAGAAACTATGCAAATTACTTAAGAAGTGGAACCAACAAACAAAAGGGAGTTGAAGAACAACAGGAACATGACACCTCCAACTAGAAAAAAAGATCAGAGTTTAGAAGGGGTGAGACACCAAGAAGGCCCTTTTCTACCAGGTATGAGAATACGTTTCTTGGTCATTTTTATACTTGTAGAAACTTTGGACACAAAAAAAATCACTTTAAAATCAATGCAAGAAACAACTATATAAGAAACATAAATGATTATGGATATCCAAGAGACAATCATGTAAATAGAAGATCTGGAAATGCTCATGGATTTTTCAACAAAAATTTCAATCCATTTGATCCACTGATGGATCATAACGTTGTATGTTACAAATTAAATAATATCGGTCACAAAGCCCGAGATTGCAGAGATGTGAAAGAAGATGCTCCTATCATAAAACTAGCTACAATATGGAAAAGGAAAGAGAATCCAAACAAGGAAGATTGTCGATTAGCACTACTTGTTGAAAATAAAGAAGATAAATGGTACATAAACAGTGGATGCTCAACAGACATGACCAGAGAACAAAACAAATTCATTAGCTTAAAGAAAGGAAAAAGTGGTAGTGTTGCATTTGGAAATGACTCCTCCGTCAAAATACTTGGAAAAGTTGTAGTGAGCTTTGTAAGTGAAAATGTTAAAGAAACAAATGTCTTACCGATTGAAGATTTGAAGCATAATCTCCTTAGTGTCATTAAAATATGTGATCAATGATACAATCTTGAGTTTGATTCCCGAAGATGTGAAATTAGATAAAAAGACTCAGGAATATTGGTTGCAACAACAACAACAAGACCAAATAACATATACATCCTAGAAAAAGAGGATTGAAGTCACACAAAAGAGCTCCAAGGACTATAACAAGGAAGGAAAGGATAAGAATATAGAAAAGGAAGGTGAAATACTATTGAGCTCCATGATTTCAGTGGGAGAAACCCCAAAGAAAAGAGTTACCCTTTTCCATTGATGTCAAAGGGGGAGAGAAAGATCAGGAGCATGATGACAGGGAGAGTATGAGTGTTTCCATCAATGAAAAAGAGGGATATTGTTAAACAGTGTTGTCATTGATTTCAAAATAATCCATTGGTGATAAACATGAAGAAGCCTCTCCAAAGTATTCCCCTTATGGCGTAGCTTTAAGCATGGCCCTCACAGGAAGGTTCTTTGAAGAAACCCATAAGAAGCCTCACAGTTGTTTGAAGAAAAAGAGTATGAAGGACACTATAAATGTATGAAAAACCTCCATGGATTTATATCCCTCGTCAATTCATTTCAAATGATAGGTGGCACACCATGTGGTTCCTCAAGGTTGAGAAGATGTGCTCTCTTAAAGATGATCATGTGAATTTGCCTCTAAAAAGTGTTGCAAATAAGAAGTTATAGGTTGGTCATAAAGTTAAGTAAAGGAAGCACTTGGAAAGGTATAAATACACATTAAGAACCTCTCATTTTCATTATTAATTCTTGTGATCTCTTATCACAATTTTGGTGGTGAAGTTTTAGAGGGAAGATGAAGTGAAGAAGGGAAAAATTCCAAGGGAAGATGAAGTCTTGTGATGATTTGTTCTAAGGTATGTTCCATGAAGGTCATATTGGAATTTTTTCTATAAATTCTTTTCTAGAATGATTCAGATAGAAAAACCTAGAGGTTGTTGATTAGACATATCAATTTACTTGTGGTATGGATTTTGGCTTCTGGGTCGTTTCACTTTTGGAGATACACTCTGTGGAAGATACGGTTTTTTACTAGTCATGTAACTAGTCTCAAACAGGTGTTCCGGGTAAAATAGTCATAACTTCTTCATAGATGATCAAAATTATGTGATACCAATTGAATTGGAAAGAGTATAGTCCATAGTATCTTGTGTGTGAGTTTCATAATCAGATATCAAATATTGAGCACGTGGCATTCTGTACAAGTTCTCTCTCCAGAATAACAAACAAATCAACAAGGTTTGTCATTTTTTCTATAATTGTTTTTCAGGGACGAGTCAAGATTCGAAACTTGGAGGACTCTCAGGGAAAATATCAAATAATATTGGGTACAATTTTCATACCTTTATTAATTACAGGTATGGAGTTATACTTGTTGGAAGTTAGGGTTTGTGACTAATCCAAAAACTAGTCCCTAACAAGTGTTCAAGATAAATTTAAGAAGTGATGTTGGGATTTATATGTGGACCCATGTGGACCTAAAATTTTTATGTCGAACCAATTTTATGATGATTATGTAATAGTGAAAATGATAGTGACATTGGAAGTGACAGGTTGATTCTCTTATATATATTTGAGGGTGGAAGGAAGGGGCAAGCAAAGGGGGTTAAAGTCTCCTTCTAGTTAGAGCTGGAGAATCTAGGGAGTTGTATCTTCCTTCAAGTTGGAGCCTTTAAATTAGGGGGTTGAAGCATCCTTCCAGTTGGATTTGTATAACCTTGGAAGTTTTATCTTCCTATGAATGTAATCTTGTTATTATATAAGAAAAACATTCCATGGATTTCCATGTAAATTTGTTGTGCACCGTGTATTTGTTCTTCTTCTCAATTGTATATTGGATGCATTTATTTGATTAAAAAGTTAAAGTTTTTAAAAAGTGTTAAATTTCACTTGATATTGGTTCACCCCCCTCCCCTCTTTGTATCAACAATGGGCTATTTGGTTCTACTGAGTAATAAATAGATTCTACCAATAGGTTGGAGTTGTTGGTGCAAATAGAAAGTGTTAGGGGTATTAATAAGATGCAAAATTATTCCTTTCCTCTGATATGTGAATATTAACAATGTGAAAGATGGGAGAAGTAAAATTTGATAGAATAACCCCTTCAGTGGATTGTTGATGATAGAGAAGGATGAGGGGGAACCTTCACACTAGAACCTCCTCTTTTGTAACATACAAGATATCACAATAATAAAAAACACTGCAAAAATTCTCACATTGTCAATGGGTGAGAAATCAAATCAATGAAAATATGAAACAACCATTATAAAGAATATTTTGGTTGGGGGAAAGAGAACCCAAAAAATTATATCGATGAAAGGTGGGGAAGAAAGTTACATAAAACAAAGAACAATGTTATTGAGGAGTAGCCCTGAAGATGACCTTCAAGCTTCCTTTTTAGGTAGGTCTTGCCCTCTTTGAGACTTTATCTATGAACCAAAGTAGTAATTGGAAGAGCCTTTCTCCTTAGTAGTGGAATAAATGCTCAATGTTGATACTAATGACATCCAATGAATTCGGGACTAGTAAATTATTGGATCCTTGATTACACTTGTGCAACATAACCTTAAATTCATTGAACACATGGGACTCTTGATAGATCCTTGTAGTTATAGGTTTTCTTTGGAGAAATGGGAAGTGGATACGTTTCCCAAGTAAGGCCATGCACTTGCCTCTTTAACTCTAGTGCTTTATCATAATCGAGAAAAACACAGATTTTTTAGCCTTCTTTAATCTTTAAGCGTCCATGGAAACTACCAAATTGCATAGTTTGATGTGTTGGTGATGTACATGAAAATTGCATGATTATCAGGTTATTACTCATGTAGACCGTGCAAATTATAACTGAGATTTCATGTAATCATAAGTTTAATCAACTGCATAGTTTGACATTGATTATCCATATATAATTCAACCATTTCTTGAAACTTTATGCTCCATTGGCTTCATTTTATTGATATTTGAACATAAATGGTGTTTTTTCAAAATTCCCCTTTTTGTGCAAGCGAACGGAAATGGTGTGATATCAAAGACTTAATTAAGGGCATTTTTAAGGGGGATCCACCCATCAATCAAATAATTAATCAAAAAGTGTATTGAGACTAAAGTCCACCCATGGATATATGGTTAAGAGGAGAACATTATCTTTCACACTCAACATTGTATGAGTCATTTGTATCATTTGAAATTAGGTAAGAGAAAACTTCCCAAGTGCAAATTCTTTATGCTACTAGTACAAGAAATAATGAAATAATCATGAAAGGTAACAATATTGATATTTGGTACAAATTTGTTCTTAATCTTTACTACAAATTTAGTTATTAATCTTTACTACAAATTTGATCTATTTAATGTTAAATAATAAGTATAAGTTAAGAGGAGAACATTATATGAGTCAACATTATATATGGTTAAGAGGTGAACATTAGCTTTCATACTCAACATTATATGAGTCATTTGTATCATTTTAAAGTAGGTAAGAAAAAACTTGTCAAAGTGCAAATCATTTATGCTACAAGTACAAGAAATAGAGATGTTCATGACGGGGAGTGAAAAAAATTCCAGTGACCGTTGGAGCCATGGTTTTCAAATTTTAATGTGCGGGAGACTAACCAAAGCTACCATGGATGAAGATCTAGCAGGGTTTCAATATTTTCTCGCCTAAAACAGTGATGATAAGATTTCCCTTTCATCTTTTTACAGTTTTTGGTTTCTGTTCCATTCTTTCTTTGTGATGTTTAGGGGTCTTTCTAGTTTTCGGGGTTAGTTATTTCTCCTATTGGAAACTGGACCGGGTTATGGGTTACATGTTTACACCTGTTAACTAACCTTACAGTTTGATTATAGTGACTTAAAATAGCATTTACTACTGTCATATACGTTTTTACCATCCCTATCAGATGATGCTTTAGGGGACTCTACGTTGGTTCAGAGATCTTCTAAACTTTTAGGTGGTGGTGTTAGTAAAGCTCAGAACCAGGCGAAGTTCTCGTCGGTTTCTTTTGGTGACCAAACGTATAGGAAATAGTGGAAAGCCTCGAAGGTGGTAAAGAGAATGGTTCTTGGAGCAGACATGGGTTTAGAAGATACTTGTAGGCTCACATTATGTGGACTTGTAGGCAGATTCGCCTATCATAGTATGAGTGATGAAAAACTCTCTTCCTAGTTAGAGAAAATTTGGTGTTCGGTTATTGGATACGTTCCAGATATGTGCAAGTTATATAAAGGATGGCTTGGTTTTCTTTGTAGGAGCCCGGAAGATGTAGCATTATTGTTGAATTCATACTGGGTGGATGGAACAAGTATCTTAATGCTAAAAATTTGGAGATTAGCATTTAACCCGTATACTGATTTTTTCCCATACAGACATATATGGGTTTTGCTCCCGTGGTTGCCTTGGTTTTTATGGAATGTTGGTGCTTTGAAAGATATTGGTAATTACCTTGGTAAGTTTATTATGACAGATGAAGGTAATCTTTTGGGGTTTGCAAGAAAAGTTGGCAAGGTGATGGTGGAAATTGATGCTCAACATGGACTCCCTGTTACATTAGAAATCGAGTGGAGAGGTAGTTTTATAATGCAGAAGCTTGATTATTTAGGGGTTCCATTTCGATGTAGCTTTTGTAGAAGCACTAATCATCTTTGTCAAGAGTTCCAAGGAAAGAAGCAACTTAAAGAGTCGATGGATTCTCTTAGAGATTACTACACCTAGCCTGATGAATCGATGGATACAGGGTTTGAAGGTTTTGCTGGTAGAGAATCAAGCTTTAGGGAAACCTCTTCGATGGTATTAGGTAATATTCAATCCTATTGTCTGTCCTTTTATCATTCACTAACTTCTAGGGAAAGAGAATTGGTGTTATCTTATGAATGGCTTAAACAAGTTATTGTTGATGTCGTTTCACCACCTTTATTTGTGCATGGGCTTTTGGGAGACACTGTTGACTCTGTTGAAGGATCTGACTCACCTTCTACTTCACAGACTATTTTTAGGGATATGGATCATGTGGTTCAGGCAAACCGATAGGTTGTGTCAGTTGATAAACTCACTAACGGTAACCCTACTATAGAACCCTTCTCCCCATATGTGTCTTCTCATATCCCGGGCTCTAGTCAACCTGTTCTGGATTCACCCATTGTTCTTCCTGGTTTCTGTGAACTGGAAGATGAAGAGTCAAATATGACTGCGATACTTGATTCACTTATCCCATTCATTCGTGGTAATGATTCTTCTGTTAAATTGCCAATTTTTATTGGTAATTTAGAAACGGTCCTCGAGACTGATTCTGGTGATCACAGTGGTAAAAGTACAGAAGTGGGGGAGGTTGGGAAAGAGTTTTCATGGTCATGAGGCTTAGGTATTGAGCACTCTCCAATGAAAACTTGAAGTTCTAGGAAAAAATCATCCATTGAAAAGGTTGTCGAACCTTATTTATGACCCTCCACTGATGGTGGGGCCCTTAGAGATTTGAAGGCCCTTGCACATTCCAAATAATGTTATTAATCTCACTCAATATCAAGGGAACGAGAGGCATCCTAAAATTAGCCTTTATCTAGGGACTTCTTGATAAAGTGTGGCCTAATATTGTTTTTCTTTAGGAGACATTAGTCCATGCAGAGAAAGCTCATGCTTTTTTTAATTTACTAAGACCTAGATGGCACTGTTGTGCGGTAAACTCTGTGGGTAAATCTAGGGGTTTATTAGTCTCATGGGACCCAAATTCCTTTGAGTTTATTCCCTATCTCACTTGTGGTGCGATGTTATTGACAGGTTTGGATCTGGAAAGTAAGAGACATATATCTTTTCTTAATATCTATGGGTCGTGTTCGGAGCGTAAACAGTTCTGGGAAAGGCTGGAGAAGTATGGACTCTTAGCACTAAATAATTTAGTACTTGTTGGTGATCTCAACTTGACTCTCTCATCTGGGGAGATATGGGGAGGAACACATACATTGGGTACCCTGGCCAGCTTTTTTATTAATTATTTCCATAAGAATAAGCTGATAGATATTGTTCCTGGAACTTTGGTGCCAACCTAGAGGAACGACTATGCTGGTACTGAGTCTATTTCTAAGCGACTTGATCGCTTGCTTATATCAGAAGATATTTTGGAATCAGTGGCAATATACAAGGCATGGGTCGAGTTTCCCTACATTTCTGATCATGCACCGATTGTTTTACATCTTGATTCATGTTAGTCTTTTAAAGCTTTTCCTTTCAAATTTAATCCACTGTGGTCGACATAAAGTCTCTTTATTGATATAGTACAGAAACTCTAGAGAGATCCTAAGTATCTATTGGAGGATGGAAGACAAAGGAGACTTGTTTGCAAACTTAAGGATTTGAAAATTTTAACAAGAGCCTGGAAAAAGGAGGAGAGGTATCGTAAAAATTGCAGACTTACGAAGTTGGAAAAGGAGATAACTTTTATATTACAAAATCCAATTGATGGCATCTATAATAATTTTGGTGATCAATCTCTTAAGTCACTGGAACAAGAAAGATTGAAGATTCTACTTGAAACAGAGGAACAATGGCGGCATCACAGTCGGGCCATACAGTTACAGAGTGGAGATCAAAATACTAAATTCTTTCATAGTTATGCGAGTTTTAGGAGGAATAGAAAATATCTTTGTGAGTTAAAGGATGAGAAAGGGAAGACACACAACGACCAGGAAAATTTAAAAAAACTTTATTTTCATCACTTTAAAGATTTTTATAAAAATGGGATGGGTCCTCCGGTAAGAGAGAAAGTTAAGGTGGTCGCATTGTTTAAAGATATGATAAATAATATGGAAGCAGAGGCCTTATTTAAACCAGTTGACTTGAAGGAACTTTAGAAAGTTTTATCCAAGTTCAAAGTTGACAAAAGTCCAGGCCCGGATGGCTGGACTATATATTTTTTCAAGGATTTTTTTGATATTGTAGGGGAAGACTTACTTGGAATGGTGGAGGAGTATAGGCAAAAAGGGTTTATTGCAGGAGCCTTAAATTCTACTCTTATCACTCTAATTCTGAAAGTAAACAAACCTCATCTCTTTGGAGATTTCCATCTGATTTCTCTTTGTAACTTATGTTATAAGATTATCTTTCCTCTCTAGATCGCTTTCTGAAAAGAAGTTGGGATTTCTTTAGGGGAGATAGATACAAGATGCCATAGGTACATTACATGAATGTGTCCATAGCATAAAGAAGAAGAAAATCAAAGCTCTGGTATTAAAGCTTAATTTACAGAAAGCATATGACTGTGTTAACTGGGATCTGTTGAGATTAATTCTTCTACAAATAGGTATGGGAATCAATATGACCAACTGGATTATGATTTGTGTGGTATCCACTTCATATTCAGTCTTGGTAAATGGATAAGCTACGGATTTCTTTAAGAGTTGTAGAGGATTGCGACAAGGCTATCCATTATCCCCTTTACTATTCATACTAGTTATGGAAGGATTAAGTCTCCTTCTGAAAGCTAGTCAAAGTGTTGGTATATTGACAGGTATATTGGTTTCGAGAACTTTAAAAATTTTACATATACTATTTGTCGATGATGTGGTTATCTTAACAAAGGCTATTATGCAGGAGTGGTGGGAGATTGACAAAATTCTGAATTTTTTTTGCTTAACTTCAGGCTTACAAATAAATATTGTAAAATCTATTTTTCATCATGCTGGATTAACTGAGCTCGATCTTAATGTTTTCAAAGTTGTTTTCTCGTTTAATTTTGTTTCGATGGACCTGGGTTTCAAATATTTGGGATTTTATCTCAAAGCGGGTGCACATTACATGGAAGAATGGAATTGGCTTCTAAAAAGATTTGAAAAGAGAATCAATAACTAGTGTTATAGATGGTTATTGTTGGGTGGACGTCTAAGTCTATTGAAAGTAGTTTTAACAAGCCAGTCGGTCTATTGTCTTTCTATGGCAGTTGTCCCTATTTCGGTTTTGAACTTGCTAAGGAAGATGATGTACAATTTCTTATGGAAACGAGATAGTGTATCCCACCACCCACATTTATGCAACTGGGAAAAGATTTTTGTTCCAAAATCGATGGGGGGTTGGGGCATTCTCAATATTTTTTATTTCAGCAAAGCCATAGCAACAATCACTCTCTGGAGAGTTCTTATGGGGAAATGTGTTTGGCATAAGATAATCATGGATAAATATCTTGACAACATGAATGTTAATTCCTAGCTAAGATCTAGTTCATTTGTGCAAAACTGAGTCTCAAAAATATGGAGCGGATTTTTGAAGGTGGTTTATCTTATATTACATGGAATAAGCTAGAGCCCGGGAACAAGAGATCTAGTGGCCCTGGGGAAGGATCGAATATTGGGTATGGGGGATAGTTCTTTTTTATCAATCCCATTATAGGAAACATTAAAAGAAAAAAATATAGTGACTTTGGCATAGGCACAGAACCCATTAAATGAACAAAATCTTTCTGATTATTGGGTGAATAGTATTGAGTTGGGCCTAGAGGGCGTATTGGCTTTAGAATGGGATATGTTCACGAGAAATCTGATTGACTTGGGGGTGATTTTACAGGAAGGCTTTGATCAAGTACTGTGGACAGGTGGGGACAACCCAGGAAATCCAACGACAAGAAACTTTTATTTAAGCATTGTTTCATCAAAATGCTTAACTAAAGTGGAGAGATGGAGATTGTCTATCTGGAAGTGGAAAATACAGTTAAAAGTAAAGTTGTTTATATGGCACATAATTGAAGAAAAAATTCTCACATGGAATATGCTGCAAAGAAAAGGATGGGAGGGCCTGGGTCGCTGTCCACTTTGTAAAAGGGATTTGGAAATGCCCTTCCATATTTTCAAACTTTGTCCTTTCTCAATTACAGTTTGGAAAATTTTAAAACAGACTTTAAATCTTGATGGAGATTGGTTTGGAAATACTCTTTCAGATTGTTTGAAAAACGGGTACATGATCAAGACTGTGCCCTCATCGATTGCAACACATGTCATATGGTTCACATGGCTTGAACGAAATAAGGCTATCTTTGAGGATACTTCACCTTCAGTGCACTCGGTAATATATAAGACCCTGGCTCGTCTCAATTTTTCCAGTAGTCAAGTAAAGTCACAACTCCTAAGAACTATTATGATAAATCAAAGTCTGAATATAGCACTTGCCTAGTTTGATGATGCAGTTGCTAAAGATGGTTTTAGGAGTGGGGCAGGAGGAGTCATAAAAATTCAGGAGACTACTGTATATAAATGGAATTTTTTTTGTGGTAAAGGAACTAATACGAGGGCAGATCTCTTGGGAGCATGGGTTACTTTAATGCTAGCAATTTTTTTGGAAATCCCATGTATCCATATTATGGGTGATTCAAAAGTTGTTATTGATTGGCTTAGTGACAAGGGTAGACTGATGGTGACCTCCATAAAAGGATGGAAGAAAAGAATTAAAATACTTATCCAGAAATTTCTTTCTATTGAATTCCAGCACATTTATAGAGATTTTAATACTGATGCAGACTTTCTCTCAAAGCAGGCTATGATTGAACCTGAAGGAGTGGTTACTTTTTATCAATGGACAAATGGAGATGAAGGCCTGAGAAGACAGATCAAGATTCATTGATGAATCTGCATAGTAGAAGCAGATTAAGGAAGATGAATTAATGTATTAGGGCCTTTCTTTGTTTTTGTGTCCGGTATTATTATCTAGTTTATATCAGATTTTAGATTTAGTGGTATATGTAATGGGATTATGTGATATGAACTTACTACTTTTTGTATGGTTTTGGATTGTACTGATAATGCTAGTTTTGGAAGTATTTGAGGATTTAGAGAATCATGTTATTATACTAAAAGATGTAAAAAAAATATATATGACTAATATAATTTGAGCAATTTTTTTCCCTGGAAAAAAGTACAAGAAATAAAAATATTGATATTTGGTACAAATTAGTTCTTAATCACAACAAATTTAGTTATTAATCCTAACTACAAATTTGATCTATTTAATGTTAAATAATAAGTATAAATTAAGAGGAGAACATTATATGAGTCAACATTATATATGGTTAAGAGGAGAACATTATCTTTCACACTCAACATTGTATGAGTCATTTGTATAATTTGAAAGTAGGTAAGAGAAAATTTGTCAAATGCAAATTCTTTATGCTACTAGTACAAGAAATAATGAAATAATCATGAAATGTACCAATATTGATATTTGGTACAAATTAGTTCTTTATATTTACTACAAATTTATTTATTAATCTTTACTACAATTTTTTATCTATTTAATGTTAAATAATAACTATAAGTTAAATAATGTTCATTTAAAATATCATAAAATCAAACTAATTAAAAAAATTATATTTTAATACATTTAACGCTTATAAAACTTCATTATAAATATACACTTAATATAAATCACATAACACTATTGATTTTTGATGTTTTGAGAGATTTGTTAGCAATCAAACTAATTAAAAAAATTATATTTTAAATACATTTAACACTTATAAAACTTCATTATAAATATACACTTAATATAAATCACATAACACTATTGATTTTTGATGTTTTGAGAGATTTGTTAGCACTTGTAATCTTTCTTTAGAATCTTTTAATTTATGGTAACCACTCTATCGTGAGCATGTCGTTCCTTTCTTCGGGGTATTTTGAAGTATAAAATCTCTGATTCAATCAATTAGTAAGATCTGTGAATTTTGTGAACAGATGCATTTCAACTGAGGAAGTTTGCCTGGTATGAAGCCAAGTTTTAGCAAGGTCAAAAGGTTCCCATCAATTGATAGATCTTATCTCAAGAGTTAAAGTCTGCTTGACATATATATTCAATCTAACTACGAGGTAATGTGAATATGTAATTCATGCATTTGTGATATCTTGAAATCAGATGCATTCCCTGGGGCTATTTTTGTTGTAGGCTAAGCATTCTACTAAATAATGATTTTTTTTGCCATAAATTGTTTGATTTGTATATTTGAGTGATTATTTATGTATAATCTAAGTGTTTTAGGGGTTTTTCAACATTCTAAATTCATTTCTACATTCAAAAATAGATTTTGAACAACAAAAAATAATGATTCGTATAAATTTATATTACAGATTCCAACAAAAAAAAATTCATTCAACTAAACAACTCCTTCTTCTTTGATGCCCATGCACGAAAAAGGTTCCGAGCAAGTAATCTGAACATGTAATTCATGAGTTTGGGATCCCTTGAAATGAGATGCATTCCGTTTATGAGAGGGGTTATCTTTGAGTCCTATTGTCGTCCTTATACACACTTGCAAACGTAAGTTGAGTTTGGCTCACTCAGTGTGTACTCAGAGGCACAATGCCTAGGTTCACAGCCCACGCTGTCACTTTGATCAGAACCTATGCCCTCTAGGCTTACTCCTAGGGAAGCCAAATGGGGTAGACCTTAGTTACTAGATGTGTTACAGTTAGATTCTAGGAGTTAATTTTAATTTGTTAAGGTTAGAGGGGATTCTAATCCTAAGATGTTAAGGCAACCATGAAAGATGCAAGGGGGTTAGCATGAGAAACAAGCCTTTTCCCTAAGTCAACTAAGACTAGTTCCTAGAAATTGGGCAAGGGGTCAACTATGTTCAAGGGTTGTTTATTTACAAAAGATTACAAGTTACTTACAGTTTTACAAAAGAATAATTCAATGAAAGAATACCATATACAATTACTTACAAGATTTACAATTTAAAGATGATAGATTACAACAACAAGCTTAACCAATTATCTATTTTTGTTTGTGCAGGATATCAAAGCATCAAAGCATCACATCAACAATACGGGATCATCATCAATACATTACTTCATCAACAGATTCCAAAGTTTAAGAGAGTTAAACACAACTATTATAAAGAGTATTGGAGACAATCTACACTCTTAATTATTAAGCCCCCAAAGTATTTTATTAGATTTGGTCAAGGGTTTAATAGTTAGGCTTTTCTTAAGATTTAACAAGTTTTATTAGATTTCACCAAAGCCTTCTCCTCATGTTGCCAAAAAACTATTGGATGCTCAAGATAGTATGGCAACAAGGCCAACCCTAGCAAAACCAGTCATCCCTGACAGTAAGAGTACTTCCCGGAGAGGACACACACCTGGTGCACCACGAGACAGTCCCCTGCCACTATCCTCCGCTGTTTTCCTCAAACCCATTTTAGATGGTGAATATGGTGGTCTAAGGTACCCTAAAGTAGTCTATTAAGTATATATAACAATTATGTAGATTGTTAGGTGATTTAAAGAGTGTTTAGAAGGTTTTAAAGTACCCTTTAAGTGCAAATTAATGATATGGCCGAAACTGTTATTTGCTCAATGAGTGTGTTGCTTAAACTTAAAACATTGAATGAATCAACACATATAAAGAAAATAAAAGAGAGATGGCTCAAAGAAATAAAGATTATATCATGCACATCAATAGCTTGCTAAGAAGTAAGAGATTTATGGCAAGAACAACTTGCCTTAAAGAGATGAAAGAAAATTTATATGTGTTTGCCTACTTAACCATTCAACAAATTCCAAGCCCAAGTAAATGGCTACCAACAGATATAAACAATTAACTAATAAAGAATTTACTTTTTAATCACTTTAAGCGATATAAATCATTAAGATTAGATCATGTGCATAAGTAAGAAATAACAAGCTTGAAATGAAACTAAGCAAGATCTAGTAGATGTATTTTAAGTGTGTTGCCCAATGGGCTTAAGATGATGAGATAGATCTATATCATAAGCATTAAGAACATATTAAACATTAGATCACATCACATCACATCAAAAGTAAAGCATTAACACATTAACCTTACCTCATTGGCGTGTTCCTCTCCCAACTAGGTAGGTTACTAAGTTATCTTGGCTTAGTTAGATTAAGTATTCTTTAAGATTTTAGTTATTAGGGAAAAAAATGAGAGATGAGCAAAAGGAAAATTAAACTAATCTACTATCTAATCTACAAACTATAAAGAAAACCCCACGTCAAGGTTGAGAAGGTGCCCACACCTTCTAAACCTTGTGGCCAAGCTAGAAGAAAACTCAAAAAAGTAAACGAAAATGATAGATATAGCCTACGTCCTACCTACCCATGAGCTCAAAGAAGAGGGGAGGCCATACCACTTCCCCTCTTACACTTTAATCTCAAACAATCAAACAAAAAAAGGAAGAAGCGCACTTCTAAGCTAGAAAATGAAAGGAGGGGGTTAGAAATAGCTACCAAATTCCCGCAAGGGGTCTTGAAGTGTTGTGTGTGTCTATTTGGGGCAGCCAAGAGCCTCCAAACAGATCTGATACACCTGTAAAAACAACAATCTTTGCTTGCTAGGATGGCTACACACAACCAATAAGAGTTAAGGAAACCCTTGCCCTTTTGGGGCAAGAACTTTCCACAATAAAAGATATAGAATTGATATAATTTTTGACCTATCCAAACAATGATATGCTAGCTGAAAATGACATGAATGTACAACAATATTAAGATAAAAGCAATATATATAGAGAGTTGGAGTTTGTAAAAGCTTCAAGTGACCCTTCCCTTCTAGAAGGAGTTCACAATGAAACCCTAGAGATGAACCTGCAAGATCCTTTCAAATCACAAGCATACAATAGATAATATGTTGATGTAATGAAATTAAACGACACTTCTATTTAACCCAAACATCAAGATATAAGACCAATAGGCATACGCTCTACTAAGCCTACTTAGATAACACTTTACCTAAGATCTAGTGTTGTAAGAAATTAGAAACAATACTAAAACAATGTTACCTCCCATGCATAAGAACAATAAGCATACACTTTACCTTCTTATTGTCCTCCAAAGCTTCCAAAATTATATTACCCAAGAAAATGGTCTTGGAGACGAATAATCCAAAACCCTGGAGCATAGAATGAAATGAAATGGAATGAATGACTAGAGAGAAAGAGGAAAATCAAGTAGCATAACAATAGCTCAAGATATGGTGAGTTGGGGAGGATAAAAGACATCGATTTACACTTGGAGAGGCAAACCTACCTCTCTTGGATCTAAGCCAAGTGTCCACCACCAAGCAATAGAGTAGATCTCTAGGCTAGGGTGCACCTCCTAGGGTTTGCACAATGGATCTAGGGTGTAGAAACAATAGAAAAATCAATTAGATAGATCCAATGGCATGTAGGAGGCATGGGATTCATGCCATGGTAAGTGAAAAGACTCAAATAATTTTTAAATAATTATTTGTGGAAGTTCTAGATGAGGGAGGGCACACTTCTCTTGGAGGGCGCACCTCTTGGGATAAGGGAAAGGAGATGAGAGGTGAGAGATGAGTGTAGGGTGTTGGGATCACACAAGGATTCAAAGGAGGGGTGTGGGATCCATTCTAGTTGAGAGGAAGAGTCTCAAACAATAAAAAACGTAACTTTCATTGGAGAGACAAAAAGGAGGGCGTAACTCTCTTGCAGAGTGCTCCCCAAGGTAAAAAATCAACCCAAATGAAAGGATGGGTGATGTGGAGTGAAAGGGAACACCTCTAGGGGTGAAGACAAGGATAAATGAAGTTAAATTTTAAGAGAGGGGGCCACACTCAAGTCACAATTAAATTAAAAAAGGAAAAATGTCAATGCCCTTAGGGGGCTGCAACTTTTGAGTGTGGAGGTGGAAAAAGGGGTTAAACAAGGTTGAAAAAGGTTGGGAGGCTAAGGTTATGCTTAAGGGGTCTCTCTCTAACCATCATTTCAACATTTCACATCATTTAACTCATTATTACAATTTTTACATTTTGCCATGTTTGGACTTTAGCAATTAAAATTGTTGTTTTAGACTGACTAACACTCCGGGTGGACTAACCCATGGCTAAAGTTGTCCGACTGAGCTAAAAATTGGTCCATGGATGTAGGGGGTGCTATTCCATTTATTTTGATCACAAATACCCCTATCAAAAATCCAAGGATCCATTTTTTACAATTGTTGCTCAAAAATAATTAATTAATTAAATAATTAAACCTCCAAACTTAGGGAAATTTAATTAAAAATTAATTAATTAAAAAAAACTAATCTAGACTCGACAGAATTCTGTGAAACTTTATATCATGTCTTTCATGGTCATTTACAATGAATTCCCTATATAGATACCAAAACATAAGCCCACTAGAACGTCGTTGACCACTTTGGAGGACATATGCAAAGTGTGAGGGAAAAACTCAAGGGAAATTAGTAAGGCTGAAAAGCCCAACTGATGACCTGAGGATAAAAAACCCTCGGTGAAAGGAACTCTCCCAGTGAATCGATCCCAAGGTAACTGACCTAGACATGACTCATGCAGACCTATTACATTATTAACCCACGCAGGGGTGCGGAAATTCCAATTACAAAAATAAGTGTTGGGCCAAACACTGCCCTATAGAACCAAAGGTCTTTGACAACATGGAATCTGATGATGCATCTCTTCATGGCACATGCATTGACCACCAGTGCTAAATGGATGGTCAACATCTGGGTCCACATGGGGACGTGTGTTCGATCTTCTCATTTCGAGATAGAGAGCATATGAGAATCCAACACCTACAAAACAGAGTGTTCACTGTAGTGCACACCGAAAACCAACATTAGAATACATTTATACACAATTAAATCAATGAATGCTATACAATATTTACATAATGAAATAACTAAAGTACAACATTATAATTTACCACAAATAAATCTATAGTACAGAAAAAATTCTAAGTACATATTTACATAAAGAATGAAATAATACAAAATTGAAATACAAGGAGAAAGGTTAGAGATACGTTATAGTGGGTGTCCATTCAGACACCACGTTTCCCCATCATCTATAAAATAGTTTAAGCTACTTCCCATTCCTCGGAATGCTGATGGGCTCACCATCCAAATGGCTGAGATGAAAAGAATTCGCCCTGCAATTTCTCTGATCAAGTATGGCCCTAGCCATAAGTTGTCAAACTTGTCGTGCTTTCCCAGTTTCTCTCTGCCTTTATCCCATAATAAAACAATATCACCCACAATGAAGTCCCTGTGTATGGCTGACCTGTCAAAAAATTTCTTAACCTTTATCTGATTCCTGCAATTCTGATCATAAGCCCCTCATCTAATTTCATCTAACTCAATGATCTGATTGACCCTGTTCTGAACTGCATCTTGCTCTGTAGAAGTGTCCTCAACTGACCTATAAGCAGGAAGTCTAAGATGCACTGGAAACCTATCCTCCAATCCATATACTATCTCAAACAGACTCTTTCCAGTAGCTGCTTTCTTTGTTATTATGTCGGCCCATAATGCATGCTTAATTTTACTATCCCAAGATTTCTTGTTTTCACCGACTATTTTCTTTACAATGGTCATTAATTTTTTATTACTTGACTCTGCCTGACCATTCCCTTGGGGATAATAATCCGATGCATGTGATAAGATAATACCATACTTGAAACAAAATGTCGACATCTCAGCAGAACAAAAGGCCTTGGCATTATCTTTGACTATCTTTGATGGGACCCCAAATCTAGTTATAATTTTGTCTTCAAGGAAATCCATCACCACCTTCTCAACTGTTGACTTTGTAGGGATGGCTTCAACCCATTTTGTAACGTAATATGTGGCTGTAAGAACCCAAGAGAACCCATTACTTGAATTATTGTTAAACTTCCTGATGAAGTCCAAACCCCACTATTGAAAAGGTGCTTCAACCACCACTGGTTGCAAAGGGAGTGCTGCTAACTTCTACTTTCCTAAGAAAAGATGACATAGCTCACATTTTCGAACAAGCTAATGTACATATGAAAATAGAGTGGGCCAGTAATATTCTGCTCTAAGGATTTTGTGGGTAGCAGTTTTAGAAGAAAAATGTCCTCCACAAAACCCTCCATGGAATTCATTCATTAGTTCCTTTGACTCAACGTCATCCACACATCTAAGGATAATTCCATCAGGATTTTTCCATCCTAAACCATTTCTAGTAAGGACATATTTAGAAGATTTTAACCTCAAATCCCTTTTCTTGTGTCCTACTAGATGCCTTGGACAAGTCAGATTCTTAAGATAGAAAATGATGTATGTATACCGATCTACTTGTTCAAGTTTTAGTAAGTTAGGATGCCATTCTTCATTATTGATTTGGTTAACCATATCCAAGACTTGTTCATTACTTTTTGTCAACATTTTTGCCAAGCCTTGACCCTTGATCAATTTAGTTGGTTTAATCTCCAAATCATATTCTTGGATTTTAGCAATCCATCTACCCCTTGATCCCAATCCTTCCACTTGAGATAACACATCTTTAACCGCGGAATTAGGAACATAACCAATCACCTTGGAATATCCAATGAATACCCTAAAATGTTTGAGTGATTTGACTAAGGCATATGCTTGTTTCTCAAACATGGGATATTTCGATTCTGAATTTTGCAAGGCCCTACTCATATATGTAACAGGCTGATCATGGCCTTGATCATTCTTCTCAAGCAACACACCAGGAATTGTGTCTTTAGAGGATAAAGAGAAGATCTGAAATTCCTTCTTATAATCTGGACAGATAAGAACCGGAGCTTCACATATGGTAGTCTTCATCTATTCAAAAGCTCATTTACTTTCATCATTCCATTCAAATTTTACATCCTTCTTAAGTAGCTTATAGATAGGTTTCATAATTTTAGCATAGTTAGGAATGAACCTATGGACAAAATTAGTTTGTCCTAAGAAGGATTGAAGAAGTTTCTTTGTCGTTGGAAAAGGCACTTTACCAATGGCTTCCACCCTTTTAGGGTCTATTTTTACTCCTTCCTTAGTTATGATGTGGCCCAATAATTTTCCTTTAGTCACCCCAAAGACTGACTTAGAAGGATTCAGAGAGATTCCAAACTCTTGACATCTGTCCAAAACTTGCCTAAGGTGGCAAATGTGAGTTTTACCATCCTTAGAAAAAACTATTAAATCATCTTGATATATTTCAATTAATTTACCGATCAACCCCCTAAAGGCATAATCCATATCCCTTTGAAAAGTAGCTCCAGCATTTGATAAACCAAATGGAATTCTAAGATATTCAAAAGTACCCCATGGAGTAGTAAAAGTAGTCTTATGCCTATATTCTTCCTTTAATCTGATCTGGTTATAACCTGAGAATCCATCAAGCATGGAAATCATTCTTGATCCTGTAACTCTTTGAAATAGAGTTTCCATCTTGGGAAGGGGACAGTTGTCTTTTGTGCAAGCAGTGTTTAAGTTCCTGAAGTCAATGCAGATATGAATATTCTCGGTCTTCTTCCTGGCAACAACCAAGTTTGAACACCAAGAAGAATGTCTAGTCTGTTGAATAATACCTGCGTCAAGCATTTTCTTTAGCTCCTATTGGACTAGAGGAGCTAAATTTGGGTTTAACTATCTTAACCTCTGTCTAAAGGGCTTAGTACCTTCCTTAAAAGGAATCACATGCTGAATCACATCCTCCCTATAGACCTTGAGTTCATCATATCCAAAGGCCAAGACATCCCTATAATCCTTTAATAATTTAGCAATTTCACTCCTTTCATCTACAGGGGTAGTCTTGCCTACTTTTATCAATTTGGGTTTTTCATGATTTCCGATATTTACTTCAAGGTAATCACACAATTTTTTCTCTGATTCATTTTTCTTCTTGTGACCATCCTGTCTATCAAAATCCCTTTATGAAGAAACCACTTTTCTAGGTGGTGCCTTTACCTCATCATCATTTCTTGTATAATTACTACCTTCTTCTCTCATACTTATGTCTAAGTCTAAAAACTCATGAATGTGAAGTAACAACTTAACCATCTATTTGTCATCATCAAACACCTGCCAATGATCCATGTTATTTGGAACGGAGGGCCTAAAAATAACCTCTATTGAAATGTGTTCATCAATTAAGCTGTCTGGAAGCTATAGTGTGGAAGATGCTACTGCAAGTTCATCAGCTTTCACATTCTATCCTCTAGGAATTGCAATCAAGTTTCTAGCATCTAATTCATCCATTAGGTTCCAAATTGCATTCCTATACCCTTTTAATCTTTCAGACTTGCAAGCAAACTTATTCTTTAATTGTTGTATGACCAAGTCTGAATCACCTTTGACATTTATAAATTTGATTCCTTTATCTCTGCAAATCTATAAACCAAGGATTAAAGCCTCATACTCAGCCACATTATTAGTTGCATCAAACTCCAATCTATAGGAAATTTTCAATATTTCACCATATGGAGACTGAAGCACAATTCTGGCACCCTTCCCTGCTCTAGAAAAGGCACCATCAAACTTCAAGTGCCAAACCTTGTCTAAGTCATTATCTTCAATAGTTTCTTGCAAAGGCACAATGGAATTAGACAAGATGGAATAGTTACCAAGACCTTCATCAGTCCAGTTTAATTCATTTTGGGGCTTCTTGGGATCCTCAACATGATACTTCCTATACGCCTCCCTATTCAATTTAAAAGTACCTCCATCGGGGGTAGGGATAGTAGCATAAGATAAGTCCATTTGCAGACTACCACCCAAGTCTACAACTATTTTTCTATTTAATAACATTCCCCATACATCTGGCACATCAATCAGAACAATATCCATTTCAATCATAATGTCCAGAAAAGCTGCTAAGTAAACTTGAAAACCTTTAATCAATACATGCACTTCTATAGTTTGACTGTCCAAGGCACAAATGTTATGGTAAGGTTTTGATATTCTTAAGTTCAACTGTTCCATCACCTTCTTAGTAATAAAATTTGAAGTAGCTCCTGAATCTAGCATGCAATTGTGTAATACTCTGTCGTTCACAAGTAAGGAAAGGTAGAAAGGTAAATTCTTCTCATTCTTCCTATCCCAATTCTGCAAAATTACTGGTGCATCCTGGTAGGCCAAGGCTACTTGTTTTTCAACAAGACTCACAGGTGGCTCATCAATGGCTTTAAGAAACTTTTCCCTTTGTGAAGGAATCTTAATGAGCTCTAATACTAGTACTGACATCTTCACACTATTCAACCATCCGCCTAAGTCTATATTCAAATCTGCATTAACTGGCACCTTAGACTTAGGAGGAAAAACCTTAGGAGAACTGGTTTGACCTTTTTCTTGACTTTTGTTTTCCTTCCTATGGTATGTAATGCCTCTAAACTTAGCCATTTCTACAACTTGATGAGGGGTGGGCTTGGGCCCATACTTTTCTGTAGATTTATCAACAATTCCACTCATAAAGTTCCCATGGCTCCCATAATCAGTAACATCCAAATAATCAAAGTGATTACCATAATGCATGTCATTACACATGTTTACTTGTTCATTTCCTTGGTCTTCGTATTCATTATTGCACTCTTCAAGGAAGACAAGACAGGTAGACTCCTCATGAAACTCACCACAAGGTCTACAATAAGGCATAGGGCGATGATCTACCAAGTTGGTGTTTTCAAAAGGGTTAGGTGGTTGTTGATCATTCTGAGGAGGTCTCCTTAACCATTTATCATTTGGCTTATGTTGTTGTCTATTATTTCCTTGTGACCTCTCTATTGTGATCAATCTGTTCTGCAAAGAATTAGTTTGGTTGTCATGCTTCATGTCCAACTGCTTAATCAATTCAGTCAATTCTTTAATTCCATCACTAGTTGATGTTTGACCCTCATCCCTCTTCTTCTTATCTTCATTGACTTTTGAAGAGGAACCTTTATTAAAACTAGGAATGTTGGACTTCCTAGCTTCAAAAATGTTCTTTTCAATCCTTACTACCATTTCTTGTGCTTCAGGCAAAGTCTGAGGATCCTTATCCCTCAAAGCATACCTCATCTCACCTTCAAATGCCTCAATATAATAAATTAATATTGCAGCAGCAGGGGGCTTGACATCTTGATGAAGATTCTTCACCAAGTTACTAAATTTCTCATTGAACTCCACCACTGTTTCATTTTCTTTCTTATGGCTGGTGGTGAGTGCACCCAACTGAAAAACGATGTTCTTTCTGGTCACCCCATCTCTTTATAAATTCATCAATTAGTGAGTTGAGGGTGCTAAATTTGTTGGCAGGGAAATCCTCAAACCAATCGGCAGCATTTCCTTCCAATGAATACACAAACAGGGTCATCTTCACATCTTCCTCATTGTGGCTGCCACAATACTTATCAATACACCGACGAAAACATGAGATGTGGGCCTGGGCACTAACAACATTATTCCTGTCGAAGATAAGCAACTTATCAATGGCTTTCTTGGGAACAGCATGGGGAGCACCTTGGATTGCTGCAAAGTTCAAGGGACTCAAAAACGTGTCCATTAGAACGTTAGTGTTATTAATTGGATTATTAACAGTTGGTTGATTATTATTTTGGAACCAGTATTGGATATCGTTGAGTGCTTCCTCCCTAAGACTTTCAAGTAAACTCCTAGTAGCCAAGTGGTTTTCTCTCCTCCTGTAAACCTGTTCAGGCTCAGGAAAAGAGTAAAGTGCTCCTCGAGGATTGCTCCTAGTAGTGTACTTGATAGATTTTTTCAATGGAGTTGCCACTTAGATAGGGATCAAACAAAGCTAACCAATCTCAAATTCAAAGAATTTTTAAGGCCTAAATTTTTTTATTATTAGTTCCTAAAAGTTAAGTTAAGTCATAAAAACCAAGAATGAATAACTCAATCCCCAAAAATGACACCAAAGATGTTGCCGTCCTTATACACACTTGCAAACGTGAGTTGATTTTGGCTCACTCAGTGTGTCCTCGGAGGCACAATGCCTAGGTTCACAGCCCACACTGTCACTTTGACCGGAACCTCTTACGTCTAGGCTTACTCCTAGGGAAGCCAAAGGGGGTAGACCTTAGTTACTAGATGTGTTAGAGTTATATTCTAGGAGTTAAATTTAATTTGTTAAGGTTAGAGGGGATTCAAATCCTAAGATGCTAAGGCAACCATTCAAGATGCAAGGGGGTTAGCATGAGAAGCAAGCCTTTTCCCTAGGTCAACTAAGACTAGTGCCTAGAAATTGGGCAAGGGGTCAACTATGTTCAAGAGTTATTTATTTACAAAAGATTACAAGTTACTTACAGTTTTACAAAAGAATAATTCAATGAAAGAATACCATATACAATTACTTACAAGATTTACAATTTAAATATGATAGATTACAACAACAAGCTTGACCAATTATCTATTTGTGTTTGTGTAGGATATCAAAGCATCAAAGCATCACATCAACAATACGAGATCATCATCAATAGATTCCAAAGTTTAAGAGAGTTAAAAAAAACTATTATAAAGAGTATTGGAGACAATCTACACTCTTAATTATTAAGCCCCCAAAGTATTTTATTAGATTTGATCAAGGGTTTAATAGTTAGTCTTTTCTTAAGATTTAACAAGTTTTATTAGATTTCACCAAAGCCTCCTCCTCCTGTTGCCAAATAACTGTTGGACACTCAAGATAGTATGCCAATGAGGCCAACCCTAGCAGAACCAGTCAGCCCTGATAGTAAGAGTACTTCCCAGAGAGGACACACACATGGTGTGCCACGAGACAGTCCCCTGCCACTATCCTCCATTGGTTTCCTCAAACCCATTTTAGATGGTAAAGATGGTGATCTAAGGTACCCTAAAGTAGTCTATTAAGTATATATAACAATTAGGTAGACTTTTAGGTGATTTAAAGAGTGTTTAGAAGGTTTTAAAGTACCGTTTAAGTGAAAATTAATGATATGGCCGAAACTGTTATTTGCTCAATGAGTGTGTTGCTTAAACTTAAACCATTGAATGAATCAACACATATAAAGCAAATAAAAGAGAGATGGATGAAAGAAATAAATATTATATCATGCACATCAATAGCTTGCTAAGAAGTAAGAGATTTATGGCAAGAACAACTTGCCTCAAAGAGATGAAAGAAAATTTATATGTGTTTGCCTACTTAACCATTCAACAAATTCCAAGCCCAAGTAAATGGCTACCAATAGATATAAACAATTAACCAATAAAGTATTTACTTGTCAAGAACTTTAAGAGATATAAAGCATTAAGATTAGATCATGTGCATAAGTAAGAAATAACAAGCTTGAAATGAAACTAAGCAAGATCTAGTAGATGTATTTTATGTGTGTTGCCCAATGGGCTTAAGATAATGAGATAGATCTGTATCATAAGCATTAAGAACAAATTAAACATTAGATCACATCACATCACTTCAAAAGCAAAGCAGTAACACATTAACCTTACCTCATTGGGGTGTTCCTCTCCCAACTAGGTAGGTTACTAAGTTATCTTGGCTTAGTTAGATTAAGTATTCTTTAAGACTTTAGTTATTAGGGCAAACAATGAGAGATGAGAAAAAGGAAAAGTAAACTAATCTACTATCTAATCTACAAACTATCAAGCAAACCCCATGTCAAGGTTGAGAAGGTGCCCACACCTTCTAAACCTTGCGTCCAAGCTAAAAGAAAACTCAAAAAAATAAAGGAAAATGCTAGATCTAGCCTACGTCCTACCTACCCACGAGCTCAAAGAAGAGGGGAGGCCATACCACTTCCCCTCTTACACTTTAAGCTCAAACAATCAAGCAAAAAAAGAAAGAAGTGCACTTCTAAGCTAGAAAATGAAAGGAGGGGGTTAGAAATAGCTACCAAATTCCCCCAAGGGGTCTTGAAGTGTTGTGTGTCTCTCTTTGGGGCAGCCAAGAGCCTCCAACTAGATCTGATGCACCTATAAAAACAACAATCTTTTCTTTCTAGGATGGCTACACACAACCAATAAGAGTTAAGGAAACCCTTGCACTTTTGGGGCAAGAACCTTCCACAATAAAAGATATAGAATTGATATGATTTTTGACCTATCCAAACAATGATATGCTAGCTGAAAATGACATGAATGTACAACAATATTAAGAGAAAATCAATAGATCTAGAGAGTTGGAGTTTGTAAAAGCTTCAAGTGACCCTTCCCTTCTAGAAGGAGTTCCCAATGAAACCCTAGAGATGAACCTGCAAGATCCTTTCAAATCACAAGCATACAATAGATAATATGTTGATGTAATGAAATTAAATGACACTTCTATTTAACCCAAACATCAAGATATATAGACCAATAGGCATACGCTCTACTAAGCCTACTTATATAACACTTTAGCTAAGATCTAGTGTTGCAAGAAATTAGAAACAATACTAAAACAATGTTACCTCCCATGCATAAGAACAATAAGCATGTGCTTTACCCTTCGTGTTGTCTTTGAAAGCTTCCAAAATTATATTACCCAAGAAAATTGTTTTGGAGAGGAATACTCCAAAACCCTAGAGCATAGAATGAAATGAAATGGAATGAATGACTAGAGAGAAAGAGGAAAATCAAGTAGCATAACAATAGCTCAAGATATGGTGAGTTGGGGAGGAGAAAAGATATACATTTATACTTGGAGAGGCAAACCTACCTCTCTTGGATCTAAGCCAAGTGTCCACCACCAAGCAATAGAGTAGATCTCTAGGCTAGGGCGCACCTCCTAGGGTTTGCACAATGGATCTAGGGTGTAGAAAAAATAGAAAAATCAATTAGATAGATCCAATGTCATGTAGGAGGCATGGGATTCATGCCAAGGTAAGTGAAAAGACTCAAATAATTTTTAAGTAATTATTTGTGGAAGTTCTAGATGAGGGAGGGCACACTTCTCTTGGAGGGTGCACCTCTTGGGATGAGGGAAAGGAGATGAGAGGTGAGAGATGAGTGTAGGGTGTTGGGATCACACAAGGATTCAAAGGAGGGGTGTGGGATCCATGCTAGGTGAGAGGAAGAG
Organism: Picea engelmannii; assembly: GCA_009831015.1. Taxonomy (NCBI): domain Eukaryota; kingdom Viridiplantae; phylum Streptophyta; class Pinopsida; order Pinales; family Pinaceae; genus Picea; species Picea engelmannii. The sequence continues at coordinate 1,717,993 of ML776963.1, forward strand.
TCTCAAACAATAAAAAACGTAACTTTCATTGGAGAGACAAAAAGGAGGGCGTAACTCTCTTGGAGAGCGCTCCCCAAGGTAAAAAATCAACCCAAATGCAAGGATGGGTGATCTGTAGTGAAAGGGATCACCTCTAGGGGTGAAGACAAGGCTAAATGAAGTGAAATTTTAAGAGAGGGGGCCACACTCAAGTCACAATTAAATTAAAAAAGGAAAAACGTCAATCCCCCTAGGGGGGTGCAACGTTTGAGTGTGGAGGTGGAAAAAGGGGTTAAACAAGGTTGAAAAAGGTTGGGAGGCTAAGGTTATGCTTAGGAGGTCTCTCTCTAACCATCATTTGAACATTTCACATCATTTAACTCATTATTACAATTTTTACATTTTGCCATCTTTGGACTTTAGCAATTAAAATTGTTGTTTTAGACTGACTGACACTCCGGGTGGACTAACCCATGGCTAAAGTTGTCTGATTGAGCTGAAACTTGGTCCATGGATGTAGGGGGTGATATTCCATTTCTTTTGAGCACAAATACCCCTATCAAAAATCCAAGGATCCAGTTTTTACAATTATTGCTCAAAAATAATTAATTAATTAAATAATTAAACCTCAAAACTTAGGGAAATTTAATTAAAAATTAATTAATTAAAAAAAACTAATCTACACTCGATGAAATTCCGTGAAACTTTCTATGATGTCTTGCATAGTAATTTACAATGAATTCCCTATATAGTTACCAAAACATAAGCCCACTAGAACACCGTTCACCACTTTGGAGGACATATGCAAAGTGTGAGGGAAAAACTCAAGGGAAATCAGTAAGGATAAAAAGCCCAACTGATGACCTGAGGATAAAAAACCCCCAATGAAAGGAACTCTCCCAGTGAACCGATCCCAAGGTAACTGACCTAGACATGACTCATGCAGACCTATTACATTATTAACCCACGCAGGGGTGCAGAAATTCCAATTACAAAAATAAGTGTTGGGCCAAACACTTCCCTATAGAACCAAAGGTCTTCGACAACATGGCATCTAATGATGCATCTCTTCATGGCACATGTGTTGACCACCGATGCTAAATGGGCGGTCAACAAGGCCCATGCACCAAGACCTTTAGGTATTGTTTCTTACTGTGCTCCCAGGTTTTTGTGAACATGTAATTCATGGCTTTGGGATCCCTTGAAATTAGATGCATTCCCTTTTTGGAGGGTTTTTCTTTGACGTCAAAGACCTGTAGGTATTGTTGTTTACTGTTCTCCCAACAAAACTTGTAGCATATCCTACAAGCACGGAAATGAAGGGTATCGAACCTGAGCCAGAGGAGATACTATTGTAAATTTAGTTGGCAAGAAAACCACAACCCACGAAATTGAACAAGGCTGAAAAGTGGATAGTAAGAAGGATTAAAAAATAAATGTTAGAAAGGACAGGGAAAGATCAAGTGTCTGATTTTGTTCTGCATATTTTAGAGAAAACATCTTTAACAAGTTCATTGTTTTAGGCTAAGACAAATGTTTGACAAAAAAAGAGACTCTGCAAGAGATGGTTCACATACCTCTACATGAAATAAAACACAACAAAAAGGAAGAAATCCATTCAGAGAACATCATTTAGAACAAGCATCTAGGAGGCCAAGGAAGAAAATAGCCATTTGACAGTCCTGAATCTTGAGGTAAGGGAGCTTGAAAGGGAAAAAGGAGACAAAAGAAGAAGTTAGATGGAAGATCCATTTGAAAATGGCTAAGGCATCAGAAATGGGTTATGAGAAAACTATGGAATGACATTAACTAACTGAAGATAGATGCCAAATTTTCGTACTGAAACATATTGTTGAAATAGAGGCAACAGAAAAATTCAACCAAGAAAGTAATTGGAAACTCTTGTGTGAGAAAGCACGGCACTTGAGAAGACAGCTGCAAAATATTTCAGTGACTTAAAATATTCCCTTTATTATGACCTTGGAATATTTTAGTAAGGAGAAACTGGAAATCACTCATCCCTTACCCAATTTGAATTTTCAATTTGGGTAGAAATAAATTATATAAAGGTATACAACTGCCCAAATAAAGGTATACGTGGTCGTGAGACAGGTGAGTAATGTTAAAATTTAAGGGAAAAAACAGTAGCTAGCTAAAACAAAAATATTTTCATTTAATTTCCAAACATTAGCTACTCTAATATAGGATCAATAAGACATTTAAAACTTTTGATGCATAATCTAATAGCATAAAACAATAGATAACAAAACATTTACTTAGTTGGAACAAGGAACAAAATTACCTAATATGTTGTTGTTACCTTCCATGATGTATGCTTTGAAAAAGCTTATGGGATCATGGATCAAACCCTCATGGTAAATCTCATCATTATCATTAGGACAATTGCCAAGAAGAACTTTTAGGGAGTAGACCAAAAAACAAATTTAGATGGTTGAGAAATAAGAAACCATGCCACTGTCAAGTAATAGGGTTGAAAGAAAAACTCTACTCAACCTAGGGCTAGAAAGAAAAAACCCCAAACAACCTTAACACTTTTAGCCCACAAAAAAACTGCTACAAAATATCAATAGTTCCGGAACAGCTCCAACTCCAGTTCATAAAAGTACTAGGTTTCTAGCATACAAAGTGGGGCAACACACACAGGGCGGAAAATCATCTAGACAGCAAGGCAACACCAGCAAAACACCTAGACAACAAGGCAGCACCAGCAAGAGGAACCATAACATCAATCAACAACCAAAAAGAACTCTATGGCTGGCTAGGATAGACCCTTAGGGTCAGCGACAAGATTAAACAAGCAAAGTTGGAGAGGGTAAGCCCACGGTAGTTGTATCAAACCATAAAAACACCAAGGAGGAGCTAGATACCTGTCCATAAGAGCCACAACCCCTTAGCAACCTGATCAAGAAGAGCCGCAAAAATACCTCAGTCTAAAACTTGGCTAAGAGAGTGTGTGAGTGTAATGAGTGAGGAAGAGGTTACTCTTTTATAGTTTTAGGTAGGTTAGGGCTAGCACATTAATCCTTTTTTCCATAACATTAGGGTTAGGTTTAATGCCTAACTATTAAAAAAATAATATTTTACAATTTTAAAATACTAAATGATAAATCAAAAAATTCAACAAGGAAAATAAGACAAGTTGAAGAGAGGGGTTTCAAGATCAAGGTGGCCAACTTTCTTTAGGAAGAAGTAAGGAATCGAACCAACACCCAATCAACAATTAGGGGGGGCATACCTCAAGCAAGGGGGGTTTCAAAACAATAAGACAAAGTCAAAATGTAAGTTCTTCTTTAATGGAAGAATGTCCACATGAGTCTCATGATATAACTTATAAGATTTTATCATCCTAGCATACAAGGAGGGTCAATGATGTGATCATGCCCTTCTTATTAACTACTCCTAGGTCACATGGACCATCATGGGATAGAAGAAGGTCAGACATCATCTCGGCTTTGTACTGAACCAAGAAACTACCTAGTACCAGACCAGGATACCCCAGAACACATCTGGGGGCCCTAGATCGCAACTAGGGTCTTATCCACCAAGGTATACAACCAAGGATCAATCCAAGCACTGAGCAAGGATTCCCTAGAACACATCCAGAGGCCCTAGAATACATCTAGGGACTTATACCATCAAATTTCTTAGTCCTTGACCAAGAACTTCAACAATGCACTGGGGACCCAACTAGGGTCTTTTGCCATTTCTCTAACTGCTTGGTCCCAGACCAAGAACTCCAGGAGTGTATTGGGGGCCCTAGATCACAAATAGGGTCTTTTTCATCCTCCTGGAGAATGGCTCTTGCAGCTGCATTAATTTTAACACTCCCTCTCAACAACACCAAGCTTGTCTTAAAAGTATACAAATTTTGTCAACAACAGGGGCTTGGGAAAAATATCTGCAGTTTGTTCCGACGTTGGAACATACTGAATACTGAGAATGTTCTTCTGCACCATGTCCCCAACATAGTGATATCTCATCTCAATGTGTTTTGATCTGTCATGAAAAACATGATTCTCGGAGAGCTTATACAACTCTATTTATCACAATGAATTATTGTGGGTTCTATCTCAACACTGAACAACTCTAAGAGTGGCTTTCTGAGCTACACTTCTTCTCTACTAGCAACACTTGCAACAATGTATTATGCCTTTACAATGATTTGGAATATGGAGCCCCGCTTCCTACTGGACCATGATATCATAGTTGAACCCAAACTGAAAAAATATCTGGAAGTGCTCTTCCAATCCACTGTATTGCCCATCCAATCTGAATCTGTAGAGCCATTAAGCATTACACCTCCACTAGAAGTGTATTTGAGCCCATAAGCTATAGTGTCCTGGACATATCCGAGAATATGTTTAGCAACAACAATATGAATATGTTTTGGATTACACATAAACTGACTAAGGGCATTCACTCTATAACATATGTCTAGTCTGTTGTGTACTAGATCCATCAAGGACCCAATAATCTGACGATATACTGTGGGGTCTTCTGGCTGTGAACCTATGGCTTTATAATGTAACTTCTTCAGGTTAGAAATTATAGGTGTGGTCATGGACTTACAGTCCAACATCCCAAATCTGCGAAGCACATCAACTACATACTTACTTTGTGAGAGAAAGATCTCACAATGTTTCTGCCACACCTCTAAGCCAATAAAGTAATGCATAAGACCTAAGTCCTTCATTTCAAACTCTGCTGACAACTCCCTCTTAGTCTGAGCTATCAAATGTTCCTCTCCAGTAAGGAACAAATAATCCACATATAAAACCAAGATAAGAAGATGATTGTTCACAATCTTTATATAAATATTAGGATCTGCTATACTCTTGGAGAACCCGGGATTCTGAAGAAAACTGTCAATTCTTCCATACCAAGCTCTCAGAGCCTATTTCAACCCATACAAGGATTTATTGAGTTTCCAAACATGGGATTCTTTCCCATGGATCGAAAACCCCTCAAGCTGCTCGATATAAACCTCTTGTTCAACTTCACCATTAAGAAAAGCAGTCTTAACATCCATTTGGTGAAGTTTCCAATTAAAGACTAAAGCAAGATAGATGATGACTCTGATAGAGGTATACCTAGAAACATGAGCAAAGATCTCGTCATAATCAATTCCCTCTTTCTGAGAGAAACCACAAGGCACAAATCTAGCTTTGAATTTTTCAACACTGTCGTCTTCTACATGCTTTATTTTGTAAATCCATTTAGTGGTTACTATTGATTTTCCTTCAGGTCTTGGTGTTAAATTTGGCAGCATCGACAGTCATTCTCCAATGAGAGGCCATATGGGCCACCCTAAGGCTAGACAGGGAGATTTGGAGAATCAACCAATCTTGTGAGGTATTGACAAAAGTCGGGGGGAACGTACAACATCTGTGAGTCAAACCAAAAGTTAGCACGAACGAGATGCTATGTAAGTCTAATAAAAAAGTCAGGGGGAACGTACAACCTCTGTGAGCCTAGTCAAGCCTTGTGAGCCATGAGAAAAAGTCAAGGCATCTAGCAAAATTTAGGTTGAATATAAAATTCCTATGAGATAGAAACAAATGATATTCATAATATTGCAAATGATATAAATGTATTGATCTAGTGCATTGGCACGTCTAATATTATCCACCATGAAGAGAAATTTGAATTCCCTTGTAAAGATTCGAGTTGTAGAAGTCAAAGTTGCATGTCTAAGTTAAAGACATTGTTCTCAAGTTGTCGCACATTGCATGCATGGCATGCACTTCATGCATGTCTAGTTGCATGTTGCATGCATGAAATGTGCATACTAAGTTAGTACGCATGCATGCCAAGTCAAGGGTGAGTTGTAACTGAAGTCTCTATTCTAGTCCTATTTTCGAACTAAAGTGTGAAGTTGAGTTATGTTAAAGCATGCAAACAAGTTCCTAATTCAAGCCATCTACATCTCCTCTTCACTCCTTTATAAGCAGAGGTCGACCCCTCTCTTACACACAATGGTTATGCAGGGTAAGGGTGAATAAAGAGGCAACATATAAAGGCCCATAATAGTGTTGTAATATCAACATGTAGAGACAACATATAGAGTCGCATATCAGCTATAGAGGCAGCATATAAAAGGCGCATAACAATGTTGTAATAACAACATATAGAGGCAGCATAAAAGGTGCATAACAATGTTGTAATAACAACATATAGAGGTAGTATAAAAGGTGCATAATAGTGTTGTAATAACAATATATAGAGGCAACATAAAAGGCGCATAACAGTGATGTAATAACAAGATATAGTGGCAGCATAAAAGGTGCATAGTTGTGTTGTAATAACATCATATAGAGGCAGCATAAAAGGCACATAATAGTGTTAGAGGCAACATATTAGAGGTGCACCTTAGTGATTTAGAGACAGTGTATTAGAGGTGCATATCAGTCAATTAGAGGCAGCTTCAACAACCCATATCGGAGCTGATATATCTCAGTCTTTGAAAGAAACTTGGATACGTCTATTGATCAAAATCTGGACTAGGGGTCAAAATTTAGCTCAAAAATCAACGTTCTCGGAATCACTTCAAATCAAACGAGAGCATAGGCCTCATCATTGTGAACCCAACGCAACTCGTTTGGGTTCAAACGGACGTCGGGAGCGAGAGATATCACGTTTTGTTCAAATTTACAAATAGGCAAAAAAAAGGTTGTTGACTGTACAGTCCGTACGAACACTGACATGGCAGGTCATACGACACGTGGTAGACAGGCATTCGAACAGTTGGCAGGTGACTTGGCATGTTTGGCAGTGAATGGAATGATGACACGTGGCCCAGTCAATGGTCACCACGTGTCATCCATTTATTGGTTTAAAACTTATGTCATTGGTCGGAGTCGACCCCACGACCTCCGAGTAGGGGCAAAGACTTGGCAAAGAGCTGCCAACCGGCGTGCCACCAGTTGTTCCTTGTTATATATATGGTGCAATATATATATATATATATATATGTTTGTATATGCGTGTGGTTTGGGGCGCGACCGGGCCGGGGCTTAGCCCCAGCCCTTGGTCGCACGATATGTTACATATAACCCACACCTATATCATATGGGCGCACACGTGCGGTTGTGTTTGTTCCAATGGTTATATCAACGACCCGCCATTTGGCCTTTGACCATTGGCTTATGTAATGGGAGCCTATGTTAATGCTAGCGCGTGGACGCATGGGTCATACGACCTGGCCCTTAACGGTTAGGGGCTAGGTGTGCCTGTAACTGTCCTATAGTTTGAATGGTTTTGTGGTTATGCATGTGTGCTAGGCTTTATCACGAATTTGGAGCGTGTTCTTGGTTAGAACGCCCAGAGGTGCGTTTTGGCGAACCAGATACAGCAAGCTTGAAGGAAGAGAATGGCAGGAGGCCTATCTTCTTCATTTTTTGGCCGAATGAGGTGCCGTAAAAGCCTATCTAGGAGTTTTTGGACATTCTGAATCCATTGGCACTATTTTCAAAGCCATTTGAAGAATTATTTTTCATTTTTTTAACCATGGAAGTTTCAGGAAGCTCCAGGGAGCTTGAAGCCCTCATTGTTTGAGGTCATGCTCAAATGAGCCCATGTTTGTTTTTTGTGATTGAATAATCATTTTTGGCTAAATAATATGCTCTGAACACATTGGGACAGGTTTCAAAGGCTTTTGAGGACTTTTATAGGTGTTTTTTCCATAAGGAAGCTTAGGGAAGCTTGAGGCCACATGTAGAAGAGGTCATGCCCGGATGAGCCATGATCCGTTTTCAGAGTTCTATTAGTCATTTTTGGGGTTTTTATGTATTCTGAACCCAATGGTACAATCAGTATTTCCATTGGATTTGAGTAGCAGTTTGTAAAATAATCTTTGACAAATTAATCCCAGAGAGCCAAGTCCATTGAAGGAGGCTCAAGGAGATGTAGCCCAGAGAGGGGTGAACTCCTTTATCATGTTGTTCTTGTTGTGAGTGTTTGTTGGTTATTATTTGTTGCAAGTTATTTTTGTTGTTGTATTTATGAAAACAACATATTTAATCTTGCAAAGACCTCACACATAAACATTTAAAAGAAGCATGAACTTGACACATAATTCATCTTGCATATTTTAACACATGGAGCAAGGTCCTGTAAAGTTTATTTTAATGAAGTAGAGGGTGCTTGCATAGCATAACAAGTTAGCCCACTATTTTCAGATTAGGTGGTATCAGAGCATAGTTTGTTTTTCTCATGTATTTTCCATTGATAGCTTGAGATTTAGCTGTTGGTATTTGTGCAAGTTTTGTGTTGAAGTTTGATATCTTGCAAGGATGGAGGAAGCTTCAAACATTGATAGTTCTCATACATCTTCATTATATAAGTTCTTTGACAAAGAGATGTTGAAGGAGCTTCTAATCATGAGAGATGTGGTGAAAGAGATGTGGGAAGATAGAAAGGAGAGCATTGCCCTTGAAGAGCAGTTGATGGCCATGAAGGAGGAGAAACACCATCTTCTTGAAAAGTTGCATGAGATGGAGACTCAACTCCATGAGGCAAAGGAAACCCTTACCAAGTACATGCATGAACATGAGGTATGTAATGTTAGTTTATCTTCAAATTCCTCTCAAGATGAATGTTTTGGTGTTTTTGAAAA
>ML776963.1:1728892-1756060 GCA_009831015.1 Picea engelmannii
TGTGTGTGTGTGTGTGTGTGTGTGTTTTTATATGCGTGTGGTTTGGGGTGCGACCGGGCCGGGGCTTAGCCCCAGCCCTTGGTCGCATGATATGTTACATATAACCCACAGCTATATCATATGGGCATGCACACGTGGTTGTGTTTGTTCCAATGGTTATATCAATGACCCACCATTTGGCCTTTGACCATTGGCTTATGTAACAGGAGCCTATGTTAATGCTAGCGCGTGGACGCATGGGTCATATGACCTGACCCTTGACGGTTAGGGGCTAGGTGTGCCCATAACTGTCCTACAATTTGAACAGTTTTGTGGTTATGTGCATGTTCTAGGTTTTAGCATGAATTTGGAGCGTGTTCTTGGTTAGAATGCCCAGAGGTGCATTTTGGCGAACCAGAGACAACAAGCTTGAAGGAAGAGAATGGCAGGAGGCCTATCTTCTTCATTTTTTGGCCGAATGAGCTGCCGTAAAAGCCCAGCTAGGGGTTTTTGGATGTTCTAAATCCATTGGCACTATTTTCAAAGCCATTTGAAGACTTATTTTTCATTTTTTTAACCATTGAAGTTTCAGGAAGCTTCAGGGAGCTTGAAGCCCTCATTGTTTGAGGTCATGCTCAGATGAGCCCATGTTTGTTTTCTGTGATTGAATAATCATTTTTGGCTAATTAATATGCTCTGAACACATTTGGATAGGTTTCATAGTCTTTTGAGGACTTTTATAGGTGTTTTTTCCACAAGTAAGCTCAGGGAAGCTTTAGGCCACATGTAGAAGAGGTCATGCCCGGATGAGCCATGATCCGTTTTTAGAGTTCTATTAGTCATTTTTGGGGTTTTTATGTATTCTGAACCCAATGGTACAATTAGTATTTCCATTGGAGTTGAGCAGCAGCTTGTAAATGAATCTTTGACAAATTAATCCCAGAGAGCCAAGTCCATTGAAGGAGGCTCAAGGAGATGTAGCCTAGAGAGGGGTGAACTCCTTTATCATGGTGTTCTTGTTGTGAGTGTTTGTTGGTTATTATTTTCTGAAAGTTATTTTTGTTGTTGTATTTATGAAAACAACATATTTAATCTTGCAAAGACCTCACACATAAACATTTAAAAGAAGCATGAACTTGACACATAATTCATCTTGCATATTTTAACACATGGAGCAAGGTCCTGTAAAGTTTATTTTAATGAAGTAGAGGGTGATTGCATAGCATAACAAGTTAACCCACTATTTTTAGATCATCTATATCAGCAAGGTATCTTAGTTCTTTATCAGGTTAGAGTCAACTTGGTGAGCTCTTTAAGAGCAAAATTTTCATGGTGGATGTTTGTAATATTGTTTGCTGGGGTTTTTTTCTCTGTACAGGGTTTCCCCAGGGTATATGTGTTGTTGATGTGCATGCTTACATATCTACATGATTATTTCTATTCAGTTATGATTCTATATTGTTAAAATGTATTAAAATGGAATCAAAGTGTTGAAGAATTCAAAGAAATAATCCACTTAAGAAATCAAGCTCAAAATTTAACATGGTATCAAAGCTTAGGGTGTGTTAAGCTTGTTGAAGTGCACCAGCAAGTACACACATATCCAAAAAGGATTGATTAAGTTTCTAGTGTGAGGTCCATGGCATCCTCCATTTTAGTCAAGGTCAAGGATAGGATCGAAGGAGCTGCCAACTTCAATGTGTGGAAGCTCCGAATAACAAATATCTTGCAGGAGAATGATCTTGAGTAGTATGTGACCATAGTGGTGGAGGAACCCACTACTAATGCAGGAAGAGCAGTTTTCACGAAGAGTCAAGGAAAGGACAAGTGAATCATATTTGACACAGTCAAATACATTATAATGTCGACAATCACTTTGTTAATGACTGCCAATGAATGTATGGATACCTTGGTGAATCTGTATGAGAAACATGCTCTAAGTCAGAAGAGGACACTTAAGCACAAGATTAAGTATTTGAGATGGAGAAAGGTGAATCATTAGCATCTTTTTATTCCAGGATAGCCCAGATCAGAGATCAGCTTTTGGTCACATGGGTGACAGTGGACGATGATGATTTAGTACATGCCATATTTGATGGTCTTCCTTCTTCATGGGAGACCTTCTTATCCATTGTAAGTGGGAGAGAGATTCAACCCATGTTTGAGAGGTTATGGCATGATTTCCTCCAGGAGAAGAGTTGCGCTGCTACCAAGAGTGAGCCAACCAAAGAAGAGTATTTAACATTAGCATCAAGATTCAAGGGAAAGAAGAAAGGCACTTTCCAGAAAGGATCTCAGATGAATCCAAACACCAAAGGTACATTCAAAGGCAAGAGTATTGATACATCTAATATTAAATGATTTATTTGTAATAAGTTGGGTCATTTTGCTAAAGACTATTGGTTTAGAAATAAATATCTGTTGAGATTCAACAAGAAGATCCTAGTGAAAATTATGCACCTACACTAGGATGGAGCCTCAGCCTATTTTTAGGTGGAAGTCTATTTTTATATGATGAGAAAATTCTATTTATAGATGATGTCTATTCATAGATGGCGAGCAAATTCTATTTATAAATGTATGTCGACTATTATTATCCCTTAATAATAGTTGGACAATAAATATTAATCTATTCTCAATGAACACTTGGAAATAGTTAACTGAAGTGGCAAATCAATTAGTTATAGGAAATTCAATTTCAAAGGTTGGTTGGTGGGACATGCAAGTGGACTTAGTTGTAACTGAGTGATTCGAAGTTGTAACAGAGTTGGATGTGTAGTTATGTGAGTTGTAAAGTAGTTTAACTCAATTAAGTGAGGTAAACTTAGTTGTACTAGTTGTAACTGAACATACACTAGTGAGAGATCAGTGAATTAATTATTAATTAATTCAAAATCAGTGGTCTCACATGCAACTGAAGATTTACCACTGTTAACTACATGCATGTCAGATCGAGTGGAGATCCAGTTGAGATGTAGGTGAAATGGATAGTTTGACTATCAGTTGTGACATTAGTGGGTGAACTCATGCAGCCACACACACATTGGATGTGCCCATGAGGGTTGCGCAGCCTAGGCAAGAGGGATTCCATTCATTGCAAGGATTGCTATTAGCAGGGATTGCGCAGAGGAGGCAAAATGTCTGGAAGCAGTAAATTGTCACATGAATTTGTAAATTTTTGTATGATAGTGTGAGACGATTGTATATTGTACTGAGAACTCTTGGATTAGAGTTTTGTATGAGATTGTTTCATGATCCATGATATATACATAATATATGATAGTGGGTTTTTAACTTTATGCTTTCCCGATAAAAACATATGTGTTATGTGTGATTGATCTTTCTTCTTGATATTGAAATTGGCGATCATGTTTTAAATTCTGAAAGAATATTTGTAGAAGTGATTCTATATTTAACAGTGGCATAAAATTGTTAGATCAGGAGAATCCAGGCAATACATAATTTGTATTAAAATTTCTACATGGTATTAGAGCACAGATAATTACAGAAGCTGAGTTTGTGACTGGATAGAATTTGAATTTGTAGAAAGACTTTCTTGGTGCTACAGCTAATTCAAGATTGAAATGGATTTCAATGGATTGAGGTTAGAGTATGCACTCGAGAGAAGATCGAACTACATTGCTTGGAAGGACAAGATGGAGGCAGTACTCGAAGATAATGGCTTGAAGGAATTCATTGACAAAGATGTTCCTAACCCAGACGCTGCAAATCTTGATGCATGGAATAAGAAAGTGGCAAAGGCGAGGAGGATCCTGTTGGAGGGAGTACGAGACCACATTGTCTCAAGACTCCATGGGAAAGCCACACCATATGCAATGTGGAAGGATTTGACGAATATATTCCAAAACAATAGCAACCATAGGAAATTGGCACTCAAAGATAAACTCAGGAAGATCAAGATGGAGAAGGGCGACTCCATTCCAAAATATATCACGGAGTTTGTCCAATGTTAGGATGAGCTGGGGAGTGTGGGAATAACAATCACTGATGATGATTTGTTGAGCTTGTCTCTCCTAGGACTTCCCAAGAGTTGGCACAGTTATCAAGACTCTGTCAATGGAAGGGAAAAATTGTTAGATTGGGAACGACTATCATCGGATTTGGTGCAAAAGGAGTTCAGGCGGAACACCAGAGATGGATCTTCATCAAAGCATGATGATGAAGAGGATTGTACTTTGGCTTCCAAGGAAAGGAAAGGGAAGGGGAAGAAATTCCATTCAAAATCTGAGTCTAAAGGCAAGAAGTTGGATTTGTCCAAAGTGAAGTGTTTTCATTGTCACGAACATAGGCATCTCGCTACTAACTGTTTGTAGAAGAAGAAGAATAAGAAGGTTGTTGGAGCTGCAGCTGGTGAGGCCCTTGCCTTACAATTTGAACTTGACTTCTCCTTGATCACATGCATGGTGTCAAGCGCATTGGGATTAGTGTGGTATTTGGATAGTGGCACTTCCTCCCACATGACGGGAGATAAGGAGATTTTTAGTGACATGTAGGAGAAAGATCTCAAAATGCATATAGAGATGGGTGACGATGGACGATACAATGTGACTGGCATTGGTAACATTACCTTTCAGAGGGAGTAATGTAAACCATTTCAATTGAAAGATGTTATGCATGTTCCAGGTCTGAAGAAAAACTTTGTCTCGGTCGCAATGTTGGAGGACAGAGGCTATGACATTGTTTTCAGCGATGGAAAAGCTTTCCTGTTACATAAAACAACGGGTCAAGACAAGAAGATAGGGATTCAAGTTAAGAATCTCTACAAGATAGAGGTAGATGGTTGCACTGCCATGATGGGAAAGGCAGAAAAAGTTGCGAGCCAAGATGAGGGTGAATTATGGCACAAGCGATTGGGCCATATTCATCATGGAGCCTTGAAAATCATGCAGCAAATATCTACTGGACTTCCAATAGGAACACTTGCTCAGTTAGATCAGTGCAAGGGTTGCACCATGGGGAAGTATGTAAAGTCCACCTTTCATGAAAAGGAGAACTGCGCTTCGGTGATCTTGGAGAGAGTTCACACAGACGTGTGTGGACCATTCTCGGTTGCTTCAACAAAAAAACACAAGTATTATTTTATTTTTGTAGATGAATTTTATCATAAATGTTGGATCTTCTTCATGCAGAAGAAGGATCAAACATTCTCAAAGTTCCATGAGTTTAAAGCATTGGTGGAGAAAGAGTCGGAGAAGCAAGTGAAGGCTCTAAGGAGTGATAATGGTGGAGAATACATCTCTAATGAATTCAAAGACTTCTGCAACAAAGAAGGAATTCGAAGAGAACTCATAGCGCCTCATAACCCACAGCAAAATGGGGTTGTGGAGAGGAAGAACAGAAAAATCATGGGTGCAACACGAGCGATGTTGCATGATCAGGGCCTACCAATGCATTTGTGGAAGGAAGTGTTACACATGAAATTTTCACACCTAGGTACCTCGACTTAAGTGTCGTAAAGTGTCATATAAGCGTTTCATACACCTTGACACTATGGAATAACCTATGTCACAATCCCTAGTCAATGTGGAGGAGGGATATATTACATGAGGGCCAAAATACCAAGTACACATGAATTATTATTAATATTCATGGAAAAGAAATTGATTAAGTGTGAGAATCAAGTGCACATGAATTATTATTAATATTCATGCAAAATAAAGTAATTAAGTGTGAGAATCCACCTCACATTTGATTTCCTATTTTTTAGGGAAGGTGGAGGATCTCATGGATGGTTGAAATATTTCCTCCTTAAAATCCTTGAGAGATATTTCCTCCCCAAAAACCTTAAGAGATATTTTCTCCCTAAATATCTTAGAGATCCCTTTCTTAGTGGATCTGATGAGAGATCCTCTCCATGGTGGTTAAACCTCCAAATCCTATATAATGAGGGATTTCCATGGAGGACAAGGAGATAGAGGAGTTTAGAGACACCAAAATTATGATCTCATGAGAAGTGAAGGGAAAGTATTGCGAAGCATATAACTTATGATCTCATGAGGAAGATGTCATTTGGAACATCATCATTCCGTGTGTGGACTGTTTAAGCAAGGGTTTGGACAAGGAGAGGTTGACGAAGCTGTTGCATTCACATCTATGGTTGTAAGCATTCTTCATTGTTGTTCTCATTAATACAATCAATGCTTGGCTTGTTTCTTTCAAACTTGTACTTGTTTCATATAAGTTCGTTTGCAGTAGATGGATCTATGTTTTAGCTAATCTCAATAAAGTAGGAAGTTTTTGACCTTTTGTTTGTCTTGCAGAACCTACCAAGGAGCTCAAGATCGAGGCTCATCCTGGACCTTGCAAGGACAAACGACGTTCATAAGGTAGACACCTTCCTCTTTCTCTTTTGTTAATCAGCTTGATTAGATCTAAAAGGAATTTAGTGTCCATGTTAAGCACCTTCTGTCTTAGAGTTAAGGGTCTAGCTCTCAAGAGGAGGTCTACCTGTCCAGAGGGAGATTTTCCTAGCACAGAAATTGGTGACTCCACTGGGGAAGAAGTCTTATTTGTGTTTCCTTTACCAGATCTTGTCTTGGCCCTTTTCCCACTCATTTGATCTTATTCATTGAATTTTGTGTTCTTAGAATGGTTTGATTGCCTCTTTGTGTCATTATGAGCACCCTGACTGGCTGAATTTTATTGAATTTTTTTATTTTCTGGGAAATTTTATGAGCTGTTGAAGCCTGGTGCCCCCCTTCCCTTGTTATCAGAGAGCCAACACTCCCTGAAGGTCTTAGACAGAGCGTTATAATTCTCTGGTGCCCCTTACACCAGAGCGTCAACCTTTCCTCTGCAAAAAACCTTCCAGGATTGTCTTTTCTGAAGTCTAGTCTCTGTTTTTTCCCTTGCTCAGCTTCTTGGTGCTTCCATACTTCTTCCTATTGGCCTCCAATAACTTGTTTTCTAAGGATTCATCTTCTTTTGTTTGGATTTTCTGACATTTTTCCTTACTTTGCAATTTGTCCTTCACGATTTGGAGGCAATTTGTCATTTTCTTCTCGTTTGTTTGAATGAGTGAAAACTTTGTAAGGGGTTCAAAGGTATTTTCTACTTTTCTTTCTGATCTTTGAGTCATCTTATCTAAGATATTTCTCCTTCCTTTTGAAGTGTTTAGTTTTATTTCTCTTGTTTGATTGCAACAAGGGTGTCTTTTGGTTTATGTGAAGTTTGCTTTCAGTTTGCTTAAATCTCACAACTCTTGAAGTCCGATTAGCATAGGAAGCTTTACATCTACTAGTTATCAGTCACATATAAACATTTTAGCATTGCATTTGGATTCCTTATTGAGGACTATTGCATGAGGTCATTTCATCTTGGTGTTTGACATTGAAAGGAAAATCCTTCTCCTTCCCTTAATTAGACATTCATTGAAAGAAAAGATTGCTTATCATTTCTTATGCATGTTTTGGCAACTGAGTCATAATATATTTAGTCTTCACTCTCATACACCTCCGAGTAAACAAGAGCCACTAAAATCAACGCTACACTAAAATTTATCATACTTTTTACATTTTGTTAGGAAAACCTGCATTAGCTTAAGGTGTAGGGATTTGGAATAGGTTGAAAGGATAACTTTCCAAAGCTATCAAACAAACTTAGTATCTTGTGGTAGGGAGAATGAAATCCAATTGTCATATAGGTTTTCTGGGATCCCCCTCTAACATAGGGGTTACACACGAGGTCGTACTCGGGAAAGCTACAGAGATTATACCTCTGTGGTTTGACTGATTGTAGTAGTCTGATCATATTATGGGGGTCGCTTGAAGGTATACCCACAATGTTGAGTGGAAGCCTTTCAAATTGATTTCGGGCTAGATACCCTTCCCTTATGTTCAGACTGGACTGTCGAATGTACCCACCCAAGGGCTGACTGCGAGTTGGTGACCTTAGTAGCCATAATATTTAGGGTCTTACACAAGGTGACGGTGAAGGGAAGTCTCATTGTACCTGGAACAAACATTGGTCAAACTCACTCTGGCTCCGTGGAGGGTAAATCCACAATTACTGTGTGGAAGATTGCACCAAGGTGTAAGTCTGTTACGTAGGTCACCAACATAACTGATCCACCCGCTCTATCCCTGCCCCTTCCTATTTTGATCTCGCAACGTTGGATTTCATCACCAACTAGTGGTTTCATCGTAGGAAGGTTTGTTTGATTGATTGTGTCTCAGATTCATAGCGTGTGTTGTTTGTTTTACTTAGTGGACCTTAGGTCAAGTCAGTATTAATGGCATCGAATCCCGAGAGTACCAATGGAGGAACCCCTTCTCCTGGGGAACCTTATACCTTTCCTTCGTTTGGAAACTTTGGTCCTTTGTATATTGCCACACTGAGTCTTCTAGGACTCACCATCGGATTACCAGTTTGGTTGTTCCCCACTCCGGTGATCTTGAATCCTCCCAATGTTTCAACTACACCTAATACTTTAGATGTCAGTACACCACCCACACATCAACCTCACGTCGCATTTTCACCTTCTTCACCCATTAAGTCTCCTTCCATTTCTCCTTCTTCACCTAGAGAAATCTCTAAAGAAAGTATCCAGGTTGATCAGAAGAAGAAGAAATGGAAAGAGAAGAAGAATAAGAGCCCGAAAAGGACCAAGCCCCCAACAACATCAGATATTGAATCCAAGCAACCAGTTACTGTTAATAGTATTGGGAGTGTTGATGAGGTCAACAAGATTAAAATGAATAATATGAAACCCAAATTCCCTTGCAGTCTTTGCAAGGGTGACCACTTTCTGAGGAATTGCCCCGGTCTTATCAAGGTCTTAGAAATGTGGTATTCCATGTCATCGGCCACTGTCGGTCATGCCGATGATACCCTATCAATTAATGATGTTAAGGTTGGTAAGAAGAAGAAAATTGTCAAGTTCCCTTGCATGTTATGTAAAGGTGATCATTACTCTCACCTTTGTCCTCGTATGGACGAGGCTTCTTCTCTTTTGGAAAAACTTCAACTTCCAAAAGGTTATCCTAAGATTTCCCCCAACCCATCATTAGTTGATGAACTGGTCAATCCAATTCCATCCCCGATCAGTCTGGTTGATTAGATGGTCAATATAGTTTCCTCCTCGATTGAACCACAAACCCAAGTAGCTAATATAGTTCCGTCATCGATCAGCCCCACTCTTCATCAAAAGAGTGTAACCCAAGTGATTGATATGTTTTCATCCTCGATCGATCCCACTCTCCCGTTAGAGGGAGACACCAAAGTGGTCGATCTAGTTCCACCATCGGTCAATCCCACTCCTCCCTTGACGAGTGCTAAAGTGATTGATCCAGTCCCTTCCTTCGTTAATCCCACCCTTATTCTGAAGAGTGCCAAAGTGGTTGCTCTGGTTACATCATCGATCAATCCCACTCTTCCATTGAGGAGTGTTGAAGTGACTGATCCAATATCTTCCTCGATCAGTCCCGCTCTTCCTCTAAAGAGTGCCAATTTGGTCGATATGACCCCATCCTCGGTCAATCCTACTCTCCCTCTAGAGAGTAAACCCGATACTGCCCACGTTTTTCTCATTGATACGGAATCTACTATGCCGGGGGGCATTCCTCCTTCTCCTGTGAAACCCCCTCCAAGTAATGAGACCATCCTTTTTGATTGGGGTGTGCTAACTAGAACTTGTATTCCCTCTCACATTCCTTTCCAAATTACAGTACAGGTTTGTGGTCAGGACATTCCTCAAATGTTGATAGATGAAGGTGCGTCCGTTAGTATTTTTTCTTTTGTTGCTTGGTACGCTTTGGGTTGTCCACAACTTTCACTGGTTACACAGAATCTGTTAGCCTTTAACAGAAGAACCAGCCAACCTTTAGGGACCCTTTCTCAGTTTCCCATAACTTTGGGAGGGAAAATTGTCTTTATTTATTTCATGGTAGTCTGAGACCCCTTGGATTTCACTTTACTCCTTGGGCAGGATTATGTCTATTCCATGAAAGCTATTGTGTCCACTCTTTTCCATGTGATATCTTTTCCTCACGATGGAAGAATTGTGACTATTAACCAACTTTCATTCATCAGTCCTGACTAGAGTACCACCTTGAATGGTTCTTATATGACGATAGTATCGCCCCCACCACATGTTAATTATGTGGCATTGTCTCCCATGACTTCAACTTCTGATGATTTGGATCCGGTAGTTGACATGGTGATTTCTTCGGTAGGGCTATTGGAGCTTGATCTCCTTACCCCTGTCGCGACCCTCGACATGTGTTCCTTCCAGAGTGATTATCTTCCATCCAACGAAGATATCTTGGAAGCCATGATTGAGTTTTGTCCCTTGACATGGTATCCTACCCAAGCGTTATTCTCTTGGAAGCCATGATCAAGCAGTGTCCATGAGCATAGTTTCTCTTCTCTGTGGCAAGCTCATTAAAAAATGAAACAGAGGTCACGAGCATAGTTTTCCTCTCTGTAGCAATATCATTAAAAAATGAAACAATAGTCTGGGGATTGAACCCTAAACACTGAGCATAGTTCTTTTCCTGTGTCAAGCTCGTTAAAAAATGAAACAGTCACCTCTCTTGAACCTTCTTTTCATCCACCCTTCTCCTTTTTCTCATCTAGTAGAGAAATTGGTGAAAACCTCAAATTTGGTGAATGAATTGAAGCTTGGAGGGCATGTCTCTAGACCTTGATGATCATTCTGGAGTTAATCCACTAGCTATCAAGCTGGGGGCATACCGAGCTTAGTCTTTGTTCTTTCTCGTGCTCGTAAATACATGAGAATGCATCCGAGTAAACTTTTATCTCTTTTTCAGACCTGTATGGATATACGAAAAAGGAACCCCCTGGGGTCGTCTTTAAGCTCTTTTCAGACTCTCTAAACATGAAAATATTGCTGAGTGATCTTGCTTCCTTTCCCACTCATTAAAAGGTTTGAAAGGGTGCCTTTCGAGTGATAATTTATCTCTTTTTCAACCTCGCGAGACTAACATTATGAAAAAGGACAACATTGGAGTCATCTTTAAGTTCTTTTCAGACTCTCTAAACATGAAAAGATTGTCGAGCAACCCTGTTCTCTTCACGCTCATTAAAGTATTTGAAGAAAACATTTGTTGAGTGATAGTTTATCTCTTTTTCGGTCTCATCAGACTACTTTACGAAAAAGGAACTGAGAGAGTTCTCTTTTAAGTGTTTTTCCAGACTCTATAATCATGAAAAACCTTTGAGTTTTCTATCTTTGGACTCGTTAAACAAACATCAATAGGCCCATATGGGATCGAACCCTTACTTCTTCCAGTTCATTAAAAAAAGGAAGAGGAACTTACTGAAGGTGAGTTATATCGAGCATGTGTTACCCTCCTCGAGCTCATTAAGTTAAAAAGAGGTACTCGTCTATCTGGATGGGGGGAAAATTGAAGGAAGCAAGCCAAGCAGTTTTTGAGATCATTACCAGTAACTCTTAGAGTCACCCTTGAACATGGCACTTTATCTTTGTGCACATATTAATCTGTTGAACCTCTGCACTAAACCAATCCTCTAAGTTTTTCTTACTCCTTTGGGTCACCTGATGAAATTCATAGTATCCACTGCATCATCGTGTTTTGGTCCATGTCATGTTTCTGTTGTTTTGCCTCAGTGTTCAAGGGAAGTATCTGCCTCAAGAGTTAGCCATCACAAATATCTTGTTTCAATACCCATGTTAGTCCATGTTCTTTTGATCCACCAATTACATCTTTGTGTCAGTTTCATGTCATTGATGGGGGATACATCAAGGCCCTCCTGTGACAAGTCTATCCCTGTCGACCTCAACACATTATCCAGGGATTAGACCTAGAAACCAATTAGTACCTTGGGACCTGCATGCCTTAATGGCAGGCCTCCTCATGTCCGACAGTGGGATAACATCATTGACCTTTGATCAGATGATTCCATGGATGTTTGACTTCACCTCATCCATTCACATTCATTGGAATGTACTAGAGTACCTTGGGAATCATTGACAGCAATGGTGACCTCCCTCGCCCTTGTTAACGGTTTACATCATTGACCGGTAATCAAGTGGTTTTTGCCATGTTCGACATCAGGACATCTATTCACATGGTTATATTCATACTACATCGAGATCAGTAAGAAGACCCTAGGTTGAGTGGTCACTCTGATATGTACTTTGCCCAAGTTGCGACGGAGTTTCTCTTGAACATTGACACATATATTGTCACATAGATCCACTTTGTATTGGTCGTTTCTATGTCTTGTCATCTCGTAGATCCACTTTGTATTCTTCGTGGCTATGATCAGTTCAGGTCATGGGAGTATAGATCCGCAGTGTATCTTCAGTGGTTATACCTTTTTGTCAATATAATTATGGATCCGTAGTGTATTTTATGGTGTCCATACCTTGAAAGTATTTTATCACTCAAGCATAGGTATGCCTGCCTTGGGTTTGAAACATGTCACAACATTTGTTTGATGGATTGTTTTCATCTTCTACCAGGTTCTCTGAGTCCACACCCTTGCTTTAAAAATTTGTAAAGTGTTTCGGCCATCATTCTCTCTTCTGACCTCACACCTTAGGGGGCATTCTGTTACACATGAAATTTGCACACCTAGGTACCTCGCCCTAAGTGTTGTAAAGTGTCATTTAAGTGTTTCATACACCTTGAAACCATGGAATAACCTATGTCACAATCCCTAGTCAATGTGGAGGAGGGATATATTACATGAAGGCCAAAATACCAAGTACACATGAATTATTATTAATATTCATGGAAAAGAAATTGATTAAGTGTGAGAATCAAGTGCACATGAATTACTATTAATATTCATGGAAAAGAAAGTAATTAAGTGTGAGAATCCACCTCACATTTGATTTCCTATTTTTTAGGGAAGGTGGAGGATCTCATGGATGGTTGAAATATTTCCTCCTTAAAATCCTTGAGAGATATTTTCTCCCCAAAATCCTTAAGAGATATTTTCTCCCTAAATATCTTAGAGATCCCTTTCTTAGTGGATTTGATGAGAGATCCTCTCCATGGTGGTTAAGCCTCCAAATCCTATATAATGAGGGATTTCCATGGAGGACGAGGAGATAGAGGAGTTTAGAGATACCAAACTTATGATCTCATGAGAAGTGAGGGGAAAGTATTGTGAAGCATCTAACTTATGATCTCATGAGGAATATGTCATTTGGAACATCAACATTCTGCGTGTGGACTATTTAAGCAAGGGTTTGGACAAGGAGAGCTTGATGAAGCTGTTGCATTCACATCTATGGTTGTAAGTATTCTTCATTGTTGTTCTCATTAATACAATCAATGCTTGGCCTGTTTCTTTCAAACTTGTACTTGTTTCATATAAGTTTGGTTGTAGTAGATGGATCTATGTTTTAGCTAATCTCAATAGAGTAGGAATTTTTTGTACTTTTGTTTGTCTTGCAGGACTTACCAAGGATCTCAAGATCAAGGCTCATCCTGGACCTTGCAAGGACAAACGACGTTCATAAGGTACACACCTTCCTCCTTCTCTTTTGTTAATCAGCTTGACTAGATCTAAAAGGAAGTCAGTTTCCATGTTAAGCACCTTCTGTCTTAGAGTTAAGGGTCTAGCTCTCAAGAAGAGGTCTACCTGTCTGCAGGGAGATTTTCCTAGCACAGGAAGAATGCAATACTGCAGTTTATGTGCAAAATTGTTGTCCTCATAGAGTACTTGGCATGAGTACACCTGAAGAATCTTTTTCTGGTAAGAAACCAAATGTTTCTCACTTTAATATTTTTGTCTCATCTATTTATGTGCATGTGACCAAGAACGCTAGGAAGAAGCTGGAGCCTACTGCTGAAGTTGGGATATTTGTGGGGTACACAGAAACACCCCATAATTATCGTGTGTATTTTCCTAATAGTAAGATGATTGCTATGCGATGGGACATAAAATTCGATGAGGGGAAAGCCATGTGGTTGTCGCTTGAGAGGGAGCTATACTTGCATGCGGAAGAGGAACTGCTAGTTCCCAAAGATGAGTCTCAAGATGTGGATCAACCACATGAGGAGGTTCATGGAGTGGAGGAAGCCACTCATGCAGAGCCATCCATCAGAAATGGCAGAAAGCACACCATGGAAGTTGATAGATTGAGACTAGACGTTGCACAGAATGTAGGATACCCTACTTCACAGTGCAGATAGAGACAGTCTCCTGATCGATTTACTGGATACATGGCTCTCATGAGAAAATGTATTGTGACTGAACCATCTTCCTTTCAGGAAGCAGTGTCGGATGCCACTTGGGTTGATGCAATGGTGGAGGAGTATGACTCCATTGTCAAAAATAGTGCATGGGAAATTGTCCCAAGACTGGTCGACAAATCAGTGGTAGGTTCGAGATGGATCTACAAGGTAAAGCAAGTTGTTGATGGGAGTATTGAGAAATACAAGGCCAGATTTGTGGCCCGGGGCTTCTTACAAATCCAAGGGATAGATTGTGAAGAAACCTTTGCACCTGTCGCATATTTTTCCATAAGGACCATCCTTTCTCTATCATCACAGATGGGCTAGTGCATTCATCATATGGATGTAAAAACTTTGTTTCTCAATGGGATCATTGATGAAGAAGTTTACATAGATCTTAAGGATTTGAGATCTTCAGCAACGAGTCGCATGTGTGCCGACTCAAAAGAGCATTGTATGGGTTGAAGAAAGCACCCCATGCTTGGTACACTCAGATAGGCAACTATTTCACCGGATTGGGCTTCACCAAAAGTGAAGCGGATGCAAACCTATACCAAATTGTGGTGGAGGGTAAGATTTTAATAATTGTTCTTTATGTTGATGATTTAATACTGATTGGTGATGAGAAGTTGATACACTCATGCAAGGAGGATCTTGCAAAGGAGTTCGAGATGAAGGATATGGGTCTGCTTCATTATTTCCTTGGATTGGAAATATGGCAGCGAGATGGTGAAATTTTTGTGTCTTAAGACAAGTATGCAAGGGAGATACTAGGTAAGTTTCACATGGAGGGCTGCAAACCCATGGAAACTCCTCTTCCAGGAAACTGGAGGAAAGAGGATGCTAATTCTAGAGAGGTAGTGGATCCTACTTTCTATCGATAGTTAGTGGGTTCGCTAATGTATCTAGTGAACACGAGACCAAACATTTTCTATGTGGTTAACCAGCTGAGTCAAGTGATGGTTAATCCTACCAATCTCTTTTGGAAGGAGGGAAAGCATGTCCTGGGATACCTGAGGGGAACATCTGAGAATATCTTATGGTACAGATAGATGGATGAGGTGAATTTGCATGGCTTCACGGATGCAGATTGGGCGGGCAGCCCAACAGACAGAAAGAGCACATCAGGGGGGATCTTTAGTATCAGATCTACAGTTGTTTATTGGTACAGCAAGAAGCAGATATTCGTGGCACTCAGTTCAGTGCAAGCAGAATACATGGAAACGATTCAAGATGCAAGTAAGGCTATCTGGATGAGAAATATCTTGGTTGGTTTGTTTGGTTCTTATTTAGGTCCGATAGTGATTCATTGTGATAATCAGAATTGCATTAAACTCTCGACTAATCATGTGTTTCATGATAGATCTAAGCATATATATATACGGTATCATCATATTAGAGATTGTGTGCAGCAGAAGATCATGTTGCTTTAGTACATTCCTACGAAATATCAGGATGCAGACATTCTGACAAAGGCACTCACCAGGAGAAAATTTGAATACCATAGAGATAGGATCAGGGTGAAGGATAATCCCTTTCTTGTTGAGAGGGACTGTTGAGATTCAACAAGAAGATCCTAGTGAAAATTATGCACCTACACTAGGATGGAGCCTCAGGTTATTTTTAGGTGGAAGTCTATTTTTAGATGATGAGCAAATTCTATTTATAGATGATGTCTATTCATAGATTGTGAGCAAATTTTATTTATAGATGTATGTCGACTATTATTATCCATTAGTAAAATTTGGACAATAAATATTAATCTATTCTCAATGAACACTTGGAAATAGTTAACTGAAGTGGAAAATCAGTTAGCTATAGGAAATTCGAGTTCAAAGGTTGGTTGGTGGGACATGCAAGTGGACTTAGTTGTAACTTAGTGATTCAAAGTTGTAACGGAGTTGGATGTGTAGTTATGTGAGTTCTAAAGTAGTTTAACTCAGTTAATTGAGGTAAACTCAGTTGTACTAGTTGTAACTGAACATACACTAGTGAGAGATCAGTGAATTAATTATTAATTAATTCACAATCAGTGGTCTCACATGCAATTGAATATTTACCACTGTTAACGACATGCATGTCAGATCCAGTGGAGACCCAATTGAGATGTAGGTGAAAGGGACAGTTTGACTATCATTTGTGACATTAGTGAGTGCACTCATGCAACCACACACACATTGGATGTTCCCATGAGGATTGCGCAGCCTAGGCAAGAGGGATTCCATTCATTGCAGGGATTGCTATCAACAAGGATTGCGCAGAGGAGGAAGGTTGTCTAGAAGCAGTAAATTGGCACATGAATTTGTCAATTTTTGTATGACAGTGTGAGACGATTTTATATTGTACTGAGAGCTCTTGTATTAGAGTTTTGTATGATATTGTTTCATGATCCATGATATATACATAATATATGATAGTGGGGTTTTTAGCTTTATGTTTTCTCGGTAAAAACATCTGTGTTATGTGTGATTGATCTTTCTTCTTGATATTGCAATTGGCGATCATGTTTTAAATTCCACAAGAATATTTGTAGAAGCGATTATGTATTTAACAGTGGCATAAAATTGTTAGATCAGGAGAATCCAGGAAATACATAATTTGTATTAAAATTTCTACAATATCCAAGGAAAGGGAAACATCATGCCTCAACTGTTGAGGATGATGAATCCAAAAGAAAACAGAAAAGTCCTTCTAATGAGAAAGAAAATAGAAAATAATATTACTTGGTTTCTCCCCTTTTCAGTTCAGTTTTCATGGGGCCAAAAACTTGGTTAGTAGACAATGGTGCATCAAAGTACATGACAGGGTACAAGGAGATCCTCTCAAATTTCAAGACAAAATATTTTGCAAAGTAGGTTGAGCTTGGGGATGACAAATGTTACAAGATAGAGGGAGTAGGCTCTATCTCCTTCAGATTGGAATCTAGGGCTAGACTTCATGTTGATGAAGTATTATATGTTCCAGGGCTCAAGAAGAATCTACTATCAGTTGCAACCCTTGAGGAGAAGGGATATTGGGTGATCTTCAAGGACAGGAAGGCACTATTGTGGGCTAAAGGTAGCCACTTAAGTACAACAGAACCTATTGAGACTCGCAGAGGAGGAATGTACGTCATGACAGAACATTCAATTCAGGAATTGGCTCATGATACGACTAGCTCCAGCGTGTTATGGCACAAAAGACTTGGACATATTCATTACAAAGAACTTCCAAATCTACAGAACATGGTATGTGGCATGCCCTCTATTTCTCTTAGTAAAAATGAAATTTGTAAGGGATGCATGCTAGGTAAAAATATAAAGAAAGCATTTCCGAGTAGTGACAATAGAGATCATCGCATCTTAGATCCGGTTCACTCTGATGTATGTGGTCCCATGTCATCTCCCTCACTCAGTGGTTGTTTGTATTATGTCATTTTAATTGATGATTACTCAAGAAAATGTTGGATATATTTCCTTAAAGAAAAAAGTGACACATTTGATAAATTCAAAGAGTATAAAGCCTTTATTGAAAATAAGACAGGGAAACACATCAGAACCCTCAGAACAGACAATGGAGGAGAGTTTGAATCTCTCCAGTGAGGATTTATGCAAGTCAGTAGGAATCATGATCCAGGTGGCCACCCACCTATTCCAACCGGCTCCTCTTGTCCACTTTTGTTCAGCATGTTCTTCTGTACTTATTTGCAATTGTGGGTTCTACACTTCTAGGGCTATCTGACACCCTACAAATCCTCCATTTTGATATCGGTGGCCTCTCACCTAATCCATCTAGCTTATTTTGTATGTTTTCATGTCAGCACATCTTGTTGTACTTCTAGGGCCATTTTGGGGCCCTAAACATTGTTTTCTTGTCTCTCCACAATCAAAATCTAAACGAAGTCAGAGTTTGATGGAAAAATGTGTATTTCTTTGAAATACCATTCCAATGGGCTATCACACACCTAAAACGGACATCGTATGCAAAAGTTACAACACCGGTAAGTTGAGGTACCAACTTACCCATAGGGGCCCACATGACTTTTGGCATTTCACCTTTTAGGGTTAGGTTTTTGGATGTCTAGGGTTTTGAAATTCATGAGTAATATCAAAAATTATTCTAGAGCCTCATTGTAATCATTCTTCTCAGATGGATGTGCGTAGTAGCCACATCTCTTCTCAGAGACAGCTACCACCATTCGAGCAAGTGTTTCAGTTCTGCAGTTTTACAGTTTCAACCTATTTCATTTATTTAATAGAAGATATTGTTCACTGGATATCTGTGTTATTCTTCATATCTTTGTGTTTATTGTATTCAGTTTGTAACCAATTCATTATGCTCCTAAATCCAGATCAATGGTATCAGAGAGGTCTTCTCTTCATTTATTTTTCTTCGTACATGTCCCCGACAAGATATGGGTGCAAGAGCTTGGGACTCGAACCAATTGAGCCATTGCAATATTGAGCGGGCCGAGCCCAAAAAAAACCCATGGGGGACAAAAATAAATATGATGGAGTAAGAGATCCTATTAACTCGAGGAAGGCCTCGCACAACAAAGGAACGAAATGATGGACAACTTTGCGCAGATCCTTCGTTGGCTTCCCATAGGAGAAGCATCTTCATCAAGCATCCATGCAACCCCCTTCAAGGTATAGGTAAATTTTGATATTCCATTATTTGAAGGACTGATAGTTGCGGATGCTCTAGATAAATGGTTGAATCTGCTCGAAGGGTATTTTTCAGTCCACAATTTTTCTGATAGGGAAAAGATTAATTTTTCACTCCTTAAGGCCATCCCCCATGTTAGGAGAAGCATCTTCATCAAGCGGCCATGAAACCCCCTTTAAGGTATAGGTAAATTTTGATATTCCATTATTTGAAGGACTGATAGATGTGAATGCTCTAGATAAATGGTTGAATCTGCTCAAAAGGTATTTTTCGGTCCACAATTTTTCTGATAGGGAAAATATTACTTTTTCACTCCTCAAGGCCATCCCCCATGTTAAGGACTGGTGGGATACTTACTCTAAGAAAAGGGTCATAGATGAATCTACAATATTTGTGGTGGCCCCTACATGGGATTCCTTCTGGGACACCATTAAAGAAAAGTACTACCCTATTGGAAGCTACGAGGACCAGTATACCAGATGTACCACTTGCATCAAGAAAGGGACCAGACAGTACTAGATTTCACCAATATTTTCCATACCCTGCACACCAAATTGGGTGTCAAATACTCTAAGCGTCATCTAGTGTTGAAATAACACAGTTGTTTGCATAGATACATTCAAACATAAATGGAGTTTCTAGACATCACCTCATTGGGCACGACTTATAGATATGTTGTCAAGATCGAGCAGAAATTTAAAAAGAAGAGGCAAGAGTTTGGATCTGCAAACTCCTCACAGCTAAAGAAGGGAAAAGGTGGCCCCAACCCACACAGCAAGGGGCCGAGCCGAGATGACCACTCTCAAGACAACCAGTCTAAGCCACAACACAATAGGGGTAATGAGAAGATGAAGAAGGAAATGGGAAAATGGTGCGAGTACCATAAAATCCCTTGGCACAACATTGAAGAATGTTGCTCCAAGAAGTCACTCGTGGTCAAGCTGAAGGCTTCCGAGTTGGAGGCTAATTCTGATTATGAATCAAATCATGAAGGAGGGAAGAATATTATCGATGTTGAACCCAGTGCCACTGTCGCTACCACCAAAATCCGGCCAAGCGAACCAGAAGAACCAAAGAAAGGGGAACGCCTCTTTCACTCACAGATATGGGTAAAGGGGGCTCTGCTTCATTTCAATGTCGATAGCAACAGTCAAAAGAATCTGATTTCATAAGAGGTCATCAAGCGGCTGGACCTGCTAATGACACCGCACCTATAACTCTACACCATCGGCTGGCTTCGCCAAGGAAGAGATCTTTGTGTTAGCCAACAATGTTTTCTACCTTACAACATCAAGCCTTTCAAAGATGAGGTATTGTGTGATATTTCTCCCCTTGAAGTTTGTGATGCTATTTTAGGACAACCATATTTGTGGAAGCATCATGTTGTGTATGAGTCTAGACCCCATAGTGTTATTATTACTTTGGGTAGACAATTGTATAGGATACCAAAGGTATCACCGCCTACTGCTATTTATTTAATCTTTTCTAAGCAATGTTGTAAGTTCATTTCATAGATCAGGAAGTTTTTCTTCTTTGTGATCCGTGCTCACAGTAAGAAGAAGGTCATCGCCACATCCGTGGCCTCTACACAGAGCCTCTCTTTGCAGCAGAAGCAAGTGGACAGGATCGTGGAAGAATACAGAGACATCTTCTCCTCACCCACTGGGGTACCGATGCACTTCCAAGTCAAGCATCTGTTTGATCTGACCCCTGGTGCACCTCTACCTAATGGACTAGTCTATCATCACTCGCTGATGGAAAATGACGAAATAAGGAATCAGATCCAAGAGATTCTTCAAAAGGGGCACATCAGACCCAGCTCCTTCCCTTGCAGAAGCTCGATTATACTCGTGCATAAGAAGGATGAGACTTGGCAACTTTGCATTGATTACAGATCCTTAAACAAAATCACAGTCAGGAACTGGTACCCAATTCCCAGGATTGATAACCTTCTTGACCAACTCAAGGGGGAAAATTTCTTCAACAATATTGACCTAAAGTCTGGCTACCACCAGGTTCCCATCATACCAACTAATCTATGGAAGACAACCTTCAAATCTAAAGAAGGTCTCTTCGAATGGTTGGTCATTCCCTTTGGCTTAACAAATGCACCAGCCACTTTCATGAGGTTGATGGATGATGTATTGTGACCCTTCACCAAATCCTTTGTGGTGGTATATTTGGATGACATCCTCATCTTAAACAGAACTTGGGAGGAGCACATGCAGCATATTCAATAGGTTTTGAGCACTCTGCGCAGCACAAGCTATATGTCGACTTGGAAAAATTCTCTTTTCGCATGAACATGGTCCAATAATTGGGCTACATTGTTGATGAGCAGGGGGTACATGTTGATCCAGATAAGATCCAAGTCATTTGTGACTGGCCAGTCCCAACCACACTAACTGAGATTTGGAGCTTCTTGGGATTGGAAAACTTCTACCGACGGTTCATGTTGGGATTCTCCCATACTACATGGGCCCTTAGCCAGGTGACCAAGGGCGGTGGTAGGGAAAAGTTCATGTGGGGGAAGGAACAATAATGAGAATTCGATGATCTGAAGCATCGCTTGTGCTCAACTCTAGTACTCTCCTTTCCTGATCTGTAATAACCGTTCGAGATTGATATTGATGCATATGAATATGATGTAGTCACAGTTCTCACTCAACATGGTCATCTGGTGGCATACCATAGTGAGACACTCTCAGATACTACTCAAAAATACCCCACCTATGACAAGGAAATGTATTCCATTGTACAAGCCTGTCGTCAATGGAAACATTACATTCTGGGAAAGGAGACAATCATCAACACTGATCACAAGCCTCTGCAATTCATGCAAAGACAGGGGAAATTACATAATGGCCGTCATCAGAAGTGGTCCACCTACCTACAACAATTCCATCTCAACATCAAGTATAAGACATGGATATCAAATCGTATCGCTGAATGCCTCAGTCGAACTCCTGTGGCTGCACTCACCACTATGCTCCATTCTTGTGGACATGAGGCATCTGAGTGGCCCCAAAATTATCAGCAAGATCAAAACTTCACCACAACCTATCATCTCTTTGGTACAGGTGCAATTGTCACTGATTTTCACATTCAGGACAGACTATTATGCCATCTGGGCCATCTTTGTATTCCTACAAGCAAGCATGCAAAGCTGATCTGGGAAGCCCACTACAGTTGGATGACAGGACATTTTGGGGTGGATAAAATTGTGGTCGTTCCTTAGAAACATTGTTTTTGGCCAAAACTTCGATAGGACGTCGTAAAGTATATCAGATATTACACTGCCTATGCCATTGCCAAGCCAACCATCAAGAAGCAAGGCTTATACACCCCTCTTCCTACTCCCGATAAGCCTTGGGAATCCATCTCAATGGATTACATGTCTGGCCTTCCATCCACCAAGAAAGGAAATAACTATGTATTTGTGGTCGTTGATCGGTTTTCGAATATGGCCATCCTCACATCCTGCAAGAAGAATATCATAGCGGCATATACTGCCAAACTCTTCTTCGAATGAGTGTGGGTCCATTTTGGGATACCACGGACCATCATCTTCGACTATGACAACAAGTTCCTCAACACATTATGGTCGAGTCTGTGGTCACTGTTGGACACCAAGCTCACTATATCCACTTCTTTCCATCCCCAAACGGATGACCAAAAAGAGGTTTTCAGTCGGATAATTGTGCACACCCTGCGCATGTAAAAATCTAAGCATCCATGTACATGGGATGAGAGTCTCCCCTATGTTCAACATAGTTACAACAGGGCTCTCCATAGCTCCATAAGCCATAGACCATTTCAAGTGAGGTTGGGATTCCAACCCTTGGGTCCCATGGATGTTGCACTACTTCTTTCTACCACACAGATAGACTCTTCCCATGTTCAGTTTGAGACATACGAAGCCACCATATTCATTGAAGGATTCAACACATCTGCCAATAGGTCCAGGAGATTTTTTAGAAATCCAATGCTAAGTACAAGAAGCGCCATGATCAACACAGGGTATTACACCAGTTTTAGGTTGGCGACTAGGTCTGGTTACATTTGTAGAAGGAGTGTCTCATGGGGCACCATCGGAAGATTTTTCCACTTCGCTATGGGCCTTACACTATCACCAAGGTTGTGGGTAGCAATGATTTTGATCTCAACACTCCACCCTCCCTTGGCCTGCACCCAATGTTCAATGTGGACCTCCTTCAGCCATATTTTCCACAATTATTGGACACCTCAAAGATCGCAGAACAACTAACACCAACAAAGCTCAACCCTGAATACATGGAAAAAGCATTCAGTGACCAGATAGTGGACACATAGGTCAAGGGTACTCGCCAATAGAGGATCCAACTTTATTGGGTTGTTAAGGCAGGGAAACTCCTACACCAAGGCAAGTGGCTCACCCGGGGCCAAATCGAACAGAAGTTTCCTCACCTGATGGGGTAACTCAATGCAATGGAGACCATTGCTTCCTAAGGGGGGGGGGAGGATTGATCCAGGTGGATATTGGTGTCCACCCACCTATTCCAATTGGCTCCTCTTATCTGTTTTTGTTCAACACATTATTTTGTACTTCTTTGTAATTGTGGGTTCTACACTTTTGGGGATGTCTAAATCCCTACACATCCTCTAGGTGGATATTGGTGGCCTCTTATCTAATCCAACTGGCTTATTTTATATGTTTTCATGTTAGCACATCTTGATGTACTTCCAGGGCTGTTTTGGGGCCCTAAACATTGTTTTCTTGGCTCGCCACAATAAAATTGCATATAGAGTTAGATTTTGATGAAGGAATGTGTAGTTCTCTGAAATACCTTTTCAATGGGTTATCACATGCCTAAAACAGAGGTCGTATTCAAAATTTAGGACCCCGGGAAGTTGAGGTACCAACTTACTCATAGGGGCCCACATGACTTTTGGCGTTTCACCTTCTAGGGTTAGGTTTTTGGATGTATAGGGTCTTGGAATTCATGAGTAATATCAAAAAGGCCTATGGAGCCTCATTGTAATCATTCTTCTCAAATAGATGTGCGTAGCATCCACATCTCTTCTCAGAGATAGACACCACCATTCGAGAAAGTGTTTCAGTTCTATAGTTTTACAGTTTCAGCCTATTTCATTTATTTAATAGAAGATATTGTTCACTGGATATCTGTGTTATTCTTCATATCTCTTTGTCTATTTTATTCAGTCTGTAATCAGTTCATTCCACTCCTAAATCTGGATCAAATCAAGAGACAGTTGACCATGACATATAACCCTCAACAAAATGAAGTTGTTGAGAGGAAAACATGACAATTTGTGAGGCAGCGAAAGCAATTATGTTTGACCAGGATCTACCAAATTCTTTATGGGAAGAAGCTACCTTCACTTCCATCTATATTAAAAATAGGTTTCCACATGCTATCTTGAAGGACAAGACTCTTAAAGAGGTCTTCTCAGGGATCAAACTTGAAGTAAGGCACTAAGGATATTTGGGTGTCTAGTGTATATTCAGGTGTCTAGTGTATATTCATGTCTCTAAGGAAAAGAGGACAAATATTGAACCCTCAGAAAAGAAAGGAATTTTTGTGGGGTACAGTGAGAAATCCAAGGCTTACAGGATATATGTACCAGGTCATAGGAAGATAGAGGTAAGAAAATATGTGCCTTTCCATGAGGAAGCCACATTCAATAAATCTAGGGAGCTTCAACAGGAATAAGAAGTAGTTCAACCTACTTCACCCTCTTCTAAAAATGAAGAGTCAGGTGATCAGAGGGAGGAACCTCATGAAGGGCCAAGTGATGAGCCCCTAGAACCTGTTGAAGAGTTAGAAAGAAATCTTGAAGAACCTCCAGCCAAAAGGAATCCAGAATGGCTTAAAGAAACAGTGCAGAAATAAAAAATGATAGCTGCTCCCAAAGAAAATTTTAGGGAAAGTAAGAGAGCTCACAGTTTTGGAGGTTATGTTGCACTGATGAGCAACATTAGTGACGTATAACCTTTTTCATTTGAAGAAGAAGATAAATTAAAATTATGGAAGGATTCCATGCTTGAGGAATACATGTCTATTCTAATGAACAATGTTTGGGACATTGTGTTGAGGCCAAAGGAAAAATCAGTGGTCTCTTCCAAATGGATCTATAAGATCAAACATGTAGCTGATGGAAATGTGGAAAAGTTCAAAGAAATATTTGTAGCTAGAGGCTTCACTTAGAAAGAAGGAATCGACTACAAAGAGACTTTTTCCTCTGTAGCCAGGTATACCTCCATTCGAACTATTATTTCTTTATCTTTTATTCTTGGTTGGAAGCTACATCAGATGGATGTAAAAACAACATTCTTGAATGGAAAGATTGAATAGGAGTTCTTTGTGGAGAAACCAGATGGTTTTGTACTGCATAACAAAGGAAATCATGTATGCAATCTAAGGAATTCCTTGTATGGTCTTAAGCAGGCTCCCAGAGTTTGGTATGACATGATTGATGGCTTTCTTAAAAGCCTAGGCTTTCAGAAAAGTGATGTTGATGCAAATATGTACTTCAAGGTAAGAGGTAGCCACCCTATTATACTAATCATGTATGTTTATGATCTCTTTCTAATAGGAGATGAAGGGCTAATAGCCTAGTGTAAGAGGGAGCTAACCTCAGAATTCAAGATGAAATACTTAGGCTTGATGCATTACTTCCTAGGATTGGAAGTGTGGCAAAGACAGGGCAAGATATTTCTGGCACAAGGAAAATACATAGTGGATGTACTAAAGAGGTTTGGTATGATGGATTGCAAATCCATGTCTACTCTAATGGTTACCAACCTGAGGAAGATGCACGATTCTGATACAGGTTCAGATTTGGTGGATCCCACCATGTATATGCAGCTGATTGGATCATTGATGTACATGATCCACACCAGGCCAGATATATTCTATGTAGTGATTGCAATGAATCTGTTCATGACTGAACTGAGACAGAGACATTGGGTGGCAGCAAAGCACATCTT
This sequence comes from Picea engelmannii, assembly GCA_009831015.1. NCBI lineage: Eukaryota > Viridiplantae > Streptophyta > Pinopsida > Pinales > Pinaceae > Picea > Picea engelmannii. The sequence goes on from ML776963.1 coordinate 1,754,705, forward strand.
GAGATATCTCAGAGTGACCATTACTTATGGTTTGAGATATACATCCAGTGGTGGTTTATTTCTGCATGGGTATGCAGATGTTGACTAGACAGGAAGCCTATTGGATTAGAAGAGTTATTTCATATACTAATTCATTTTAGGATCCGCTATGATCTCTTGGTCAAGCTAGAAACAAGGATCCATTGCATAGAGTACAACAAAGGCTGAGTACATTGCAACAAGTGATGCTAGAAAGGAAGTAGTATGGCTCAGAAAATTGGTTTTTGGGTTGTTTGGTGACAATCTTGAGACGACGGTGGTTCACTCTGATAATTAAAATTGCATAAATTTGACAGAGAACCTAGTATTTCATGACAGGTCAAAAAATATTTACTTGAAGTACCATCCAAGACTTGGTCCAGAGAAAAACTATAAATTTACAGTACATAGCCATGAGCGAGCAGGTAGCTGATATCCTGACCAAGCCTTTGACCTCAAGACAGTTTGTGCAGCTGAGAGGCAAGCTTGGTGTGGTTGAGAATGACTCCCTCAATTAGAGGGAGTGTTAAATTTGGTAGCATCAATAGTAATTCTCCAATGAGAGGCCATATGGGCCACCCTGAGGCTAGCCAGGGAGATTTGCATAATCAACCAGTCTTGTGAGGTATTGAAAAAAGCCAAGGGGAACGTACAACCTCTGTGAGTCAAACAAAAATTTAGGATGAACGAGATGCTATGTAAGTCTAATGCAAAAGTCAGGGGGAACATACAACCTCTGTGAGCATAGACAGTCTAGTGCAAAATTCAGGGGGAACATGCAACCTCTGTGAGCATAGACATACTAGTGAAAAATTCATGGGGAATGTACAACCTCTGTGAGCCTAGTCAAGCTTTGTGAGCCATGAGAAAAATTCAAACCATCTAGCAAAAGTTAGGTTGAATATAAAATTCCTATGAGATAGAAACACACGATATTCCTAATATTGAAAATGATGTAAATGTATTGATCTAGTGCATTGGCACATGTAACATTATCCACCATGAAGAGAAATTTGAATTGTCTTATAAAGAGTCGAGTTGTGGAAGTCAAAGTTGCATTTCTAAGTCAAAGACATTGTTGTCAAGTTGTCGCATGTTGCATGCATGCATGACATGCAATGCATGCATGTTTAGTTGCATGTTGCATGCATGCATGCATGACATGTGCATGCTACATTAGTATGCACGCATGCCAAGTCCATGGATGATTTTAGGGGCTAAATTTCGCTCATGGGCTAATTTTCCATGGTTTTTCCAAAAATGAGATTCGCTATTTTAAAAATGATTCGCCCAAATTCTATAGGATAAAATTATTTTACCTTAAAAATCGCCAAAATT